>JAPFFP010059805.1:0-27313 GCA_026153255.1 Solanum medicagineum | reverse complement strand
AAGCTTAAGAGAACACCCAAATTATTGAACAAACCATTTGAAGTGTCTACACCAACCGGTGAATCTATTATGGCTAGTAGGATTTATTATGACTGTGTAGTAACTATTTGTGACGATGATACTTTGGCTTGCCTTATTGAGCTAGAAATGGTGGAATTTGATATTATAATTGATATGGATTGGTTAACATCTAGCTATGCCACCGTGGATTGCCGAACTAAGAGAGTGTACTTCCATTTTCCAAATGATGTAGTTCTTGAATGGGAAGGCAATGTTAGGGCGCCAAAGGGGAAGTTTATCTCTTATTTTAAGGCAAAAAAGATAATATCCAAGGGGTATATATGTCATTTAGTTAGAGTAAGGGATATGGAGGCAGAATCGCCAACTCTTCAATCAGTTCAAGTAGTGAATGAATTCGTTGATGTGTTCCCCGAAGAACTTCCAGGCTTACCTCCAGAACGAGAAGTAGATTTTGGTATTGACTTACTTCCAGGCACTCAACCTATTTCCAACTCTCCATATAGAATGGCCCTGGCAGAATTGCGTGAATTAAAAGAGCAGTTAAAAGATTTATTTGAGAAGGGTTTTATAAGACCTTGTGTGTCCCCTTGGGGTGCACCAGTGTTATTAGTACGTAAAAAGGATGGCACTTGAGAATGTGTATCGACTATCGACAATTGAATAGGGTGAAAATTAAGAATAAATACCCCCTCCCCAGGATTGATGATTTATTTGATCAGTTACAGGGTGCCAAATGCTTTTCGAAAATTGATTTGAGATCAGGGTATCACCAAGTATGGGTGAAGGAGGAAGATATACCTAAGACTGCTTTCAGAACATGCTATGGTCACTTTGAATTTCTTGTTATGTCATTTGGGCTAACGAATGCACTAGCAGTTTTTGGATCTGATGAATAAGGTATTCAAGCCATTCTTGAATGTGTTTGTGATAGTGTTTATAGATGACATTTTGGTATATTCAAGATCATAAGAGTACCACGCAAATCACTTACGACAGGTGTTACAAATTCTTCGTGATCGACAGTTGTATGCCGAGTTTTCTAAATGTGAATTTTGGCTAAAATCAGTGGCATTTTTAGGTAATATTATGTCCGATGAGGGAATAAGGGTTTATTCGCAAAAGATAGAGGCTGTGAAAGATTGGCCAAGACCAACGACACCCACGGAAGGTCGAAGCTTCCTAGGTTTGGCAGGTAATTGCAGGAGGTTTGTTGAAGGTTTTTCTTCTATTTCTGCACCTCTAACAAAGTTGTGACATAAGGAAACCAAGTTCCAATGGAATGATGCATGTGAAAGGAGCTTCCAGGAGCTGAAAAATAAGCTAACTTTTGCAATTATGCTAGCACTTCCAGAAGGCACCAAGGGGTATGCAGTGTATTGTCATGCTTCAAGAGTTGGCTTAGGGTGTGTGCTGACACAACATGGTGGGGTAATTGCTTATGCATCTAGAAAACTATGACCACATGATAAAAAGTACCCAACTCATGATATTAAGCTAGTAGCAGTTGTGTTTGCTCTGAAAATATGGCGCCACTATTTGTATGGGGTTCACGTTGACATATATATACAGATCATTAGAGTTTGCATTACATTTTTAAGAAGAAAGAGCTAAATTTAAGATAGCGAAGATGGCTAGAGCTAATATAGGATTACGACGTTGATACACTATACCATCCGGGGAAGGAAAATGTGGTAGTCGATGCTCTAAGTCGTAAGGCAATCATGACTACTGGTCAGCAAGCTGTGGTAAGTCAAGGAGTGGCTAAGAATCTACATCAGCTAGCCAGTTTGGGAGTTCACCTTCTTGAAACTCAAAAGGAAGGGGTTATTGTACATAATGCAGCAATGCCTTCATTAGTAATGGATATGAAAGAAAAACAATTCGAGGATCCTGTTCTACGATAACTTAAGGAAAGGGTAAGTCAGGGTACGATAAAGGGCTTTGATCTTACATAAAATAGAGTACTTTACTACCAAACTAGTTTATGTGTGGCTGATATTAATGGATTAAGAAAGAGGATAATGGAAGAAGCCCATCATTCCCGATATTCTATCCATCCAGGATCAACTAAGATGTACCATGACCTGAATGGAATGTTTTGGTGGGGAGGCATAAAAAAGGACCTTGCAGAATTTGTGGCTCAATGTCCAAATGCCAACAAGTGAAAGTAAAACACCAAAAGCCATGAGGTTTATATATAGTGTATAGAGCTTCCAACATGGAAGTAGGATATGATCAATATGGATTTTGTTATCGGGTTGCCTCGCTCATTTCAGAAGTTTGACTCCATATGGGTAATAGTTGACAAACTCACAAAGTCAGCACACTTCTACCCAGTCATGAGTGATTATACAGTTAAAGAGTATGCCAAGCTATACCTCAAAGAAATAGTCAGGCTACATGGAGTCCCAATCTCCATTATATCTGACCGAGGAGCTCAATTCACTGCAAAGTTTTGGAAGTCCTTCCAAAGAAGTTTAGGGACACAAGTGAATTTTAGTACAACATTCAACCCTCAAACAGACGGTCAAGCAGAACGCACCATTTAGACACTTGAAGATATGTTGTGAGCTTGTGCATTAGACTTTAAAGGTAGTTGGGAGGACCATTTGCCACTTATTGAATTTGCCTATAATAATAGCTACCACTCAAGTATCAAGATGGCACCTTATGAAGCTTTGTATGGAAAGAAATGTAGATTGCTAATTGGATGGTCTGAAGTGGGTGAAACCACTTTGCTTGGGCCAGATCTAGTACAACAAGCCATGGAAAAAGTTAAGGTAATACATCAGCAGCTAGAAACAGCCCAGAGTCGTCACAAATCATATGCAGATGCTAGAGGAGAGGACTAGAAATCTCAGTATGGGATTTGGTATTTTTAATGGTTTCTCAAATAAAAGGGGTTATAAGATTTGATAAGAAAGAAACCACGTTACATAGGGCCATACAAAATTATTAAGAAGTTTGGGCAGGTTGCGTATGAACTAGAGCTACCCCAAAAGCTTTCAATGGTTCATCCAGTTTTTCATGTCTCAATGCTTAAAAAATGCATAGGTGACCCATCCCGTATCACTCCTATTGAAGATGTGTAGGTTACAGAAGATCTCACATATGAAGAGGTACCTATTGCTATTTTAGATTGTCAAGTTAAGAATTTAAGAAATAAAGAAATTGCTCCAGTAAAAGTACACTGGAGAAGCCAGCAAGAAGAAGAAATAACATGGGAGGCCGAGGACGCGATGAAATCAAAATACCCTTACTTGTTTGAAGCTAAAGAGGAAGTCCAACATGCAGAATTGGGTCACTAATACGTATGTGTGATCGAATACTTAGTGTGTTGTCAAAAGTTTGTGGAAGTAAAGGTTTAAACTTGGTTGAGCTATTCAATTGTCCTAACATTCGAGGACGAATGTTCCAAGGGGGTAGGATGTAACACCCCACATCTTCCAATACTATTACTATGCAAATAAAACATGATATGGCTTTTCAAATTAGTGCCTATTTTTAAAAGTGCTTGAATCTCAAATTAGAGGGCGACACGTATGTCTAACGCTGAAGAGGGTCGAGTGTAAATAAGTTTTTAGTCGAATTGAGGTAATAGTGACCCTAAACAAATTGAGAGAATTGAGGTGCTTGTAGGACTCAAGAAGCTAGCAAGTGAATCACATACTTGCTTAGCTTATATTTTCAAGCTAAGCGAAGACGAAGCCCGACGTCGAAATTGTCCAAGTCTGATAATGAATAATGTCTGTGTTAAGGGTGTAACCAATATAAATGGACTATATTTTAGACCCAAGAATAACAGATAAAGGACCCAAGTACAACAAAACTCACTTGGTGGATTGGGCCAAAACTAACTAAGAGAAAAGGGAAAATGGACAGGAAAGGCCCATCAATTTGGAGCCCCTTAAGGCCCAAGTGAAAGGGGCAAAATGGTACATTAATCACTTGATAATATAAGGCTTAAAATGATAAAGGTAAGTCACCACGTGCTCCTTTAAAAGGGTCTTATAATCAGCTTACTCAAGTCATTTAACTTGAATAAAAATCAGATTGTTTTTCCAAGTTCTCTCTCAACTCTTTCTTGACTTTACAAGCAGCCACAAGAGACTTTTAGGGTTCTTGGAGAAGCCCTACACCTTGAGGGTAAAGGTAAGTAAGAACACTTATGTGTTTAGTATGGTTTTCTTATGTAAAACAAGAGGCTAAGCTGATTATATCTTTGCTGAAATTGTTGGACAGCATATGTTCCAAAAGTTGTTGTACATTTTTCTTATTTATTTGGAAGCTTTTTTCTTTTTGGTTGGATTAATTATGAAGAGAGGCTATTTTTCTTAATAACTACTTGTTCTATAATGATGTATAAAGGATGATGCACCATTTTTATAGTCCGCGATAGTGAGTTCTTGTGTGATATCTTAATTGTGCTCGTAATAGGAACTTGTGGGCTAATTGATTGACGACTATGGTCTCACATCCTCAACCTATTTTGAGGACTATTTTTGAACTATTCTATGACTTGTTTTATGTGTATATATGGTGGGGACTGTTTGGCTAAAGTTGGAACAGGTTTGGAATTGTCGACATCAAAATGTAACGAAGGGATGTAACATTATGCTGCCAATTTGTATGTTGCATAGAATTGTTATGTGTTGTCCTTTGTGGGCTATTGTTAGACTATGATGGCACTAAAAAGGCTGCACATGATATGTATATGATGATGTGTATTAGAAAATACGATTAGGGGCGAAAAAATTAAAAGAATATTCTTGTATTTATAATTATCCGCTTGCTGCCCGTATGTTGTTTTTTTAAGAGATTGGGCTGCCAAGATGTATCTATTGGCTTATAATACTAGTTTTATCACCTACTATGTTGTAGATAAATATTTGGAGGAAGGGAAGGTAATCTCGAGGTAATGCGAGGTCATACAACAAGGTATGTAAGGCTACTAGATTTCGTATCATTTGGCATGAAGCATAGATCCCTCCTTGGCACTTAAAGGCTCTTACCAGCTCCAACACAACTATTAACTGTGTCTTAACTCTTTCACATGTTCATATTCTCCCACATATAGTCACCTTTAAATCTGCATACATACTTGGATGCCAAGATAAACGAGTTCGTTCTACTAAATAAAGTTCATGTGTTGTTCTACCGCCTATGCATTTCATTATTTGTGTAACCTACTCCTTTTATTGTGGTGTTGTCTTTTGTGATTATTTACATGTCTTATGTTGTATCTACAGTCCTACAGTTCCAATATTACGACAACCAAAAGAATCATCTCAAAAGTTATTGAAAGATAAAATATATTACCTATTGATGGGTGGTACCCCAAGGGGTGGAAGAATCACGTAGCCAGGGTCGATCCTATCACGGGGAGTAGCCCAAGGGGTGAAAGGAAAAGCCTAGTTAGGCGGATCTCGATATAGATTTACCACTGATCAATAGGTCATTTGTATTACATGTTGTCCACAGATTATACAGTAAGGGTAAAGTAATAAAAAGAACATAAAGTACATGATCCCACAGTATAACTAAAAGTGGTCTCTTATCCTTAACTAGTGCATAGCTTCATTTGAGTTGTTACATCATATACAATATTTTCTTCCTTACATATTCAATACATTATCTCGTATTGATGTCCCTTATGGGGGACCTGCATTTCATGCTGCAGGTACAGGTGCTAGTAGATCTTCCCAATAGGAGTACAGGATATCCAGTTGTTGTTATTAAGATCCAGGTTGCTTCGGAGCTTTATGTTTCTAGAGCTTATATTTTTGTATTGTATAGCTAGTCGAGACGGGGCCTGTCCCAACCCTTAGCAGATACTTTTCTTTATCTAGAGGCTTTGTAGACTATGTAAATTAAAGTGTGGTCATGTCTCATATTTTAGTCAACGTGGCCCCAATGGCCTAGCCATATGCATTTCCTTTTGGCTTGCTATTACTATTTACTTTCTTAAAGGCATGTTGAATGAAGAAATCCCTTATAATATATATATGAAGAGCATGAATATAGGCTGGTTCTCCTGAGCCTTATCGGCAACGGGTGTCAGTCCGCCTTAACCGGATTTTGGGCATGACATATTGATCATACCATATTTGAGCTACCCCTTTGACTTGGTACACCAACTCCGCCTTTTCATTCGGTCCAACACCTTTGATATTCAAGATTTTGTAGACCTCATCAATGAACTCTTGTGGATCTTCATCCATCTTTTACCTATAGAAAACTGGAGGATTCATCCTCATGAAGGCTCTTACCCTAGCTCCCGGGGTAATAGCATGAGAGGCTTGAGCCCCTTGATTGACTTGGTTGGCCACTACTTGGGCAAACATAGTGAGACCATCCGGAGCTAACCATTGTTAGGTTGCTCCTCGGGAGTTTGAGCCCTTCGTTCTTGAGTATTTGGAATGATCTAGCATAACAAAGAACAATCATTAGGGGAAAAACTTACCACACTCTATAGCACGACTTATAACATGGAGAAGGGAAACATTTCCTAAAGCGTTTCATAGCCTCCTACTCATAGTCATGACGTGCTTACAACCATGAATATGACTCTAATCGACGCGATGTGTTGGACTATCAACCTAATGCTCTGATACCAAGTTTGTCATGACCCAGCCTAGGTCCTAAATGTGACACGGCGAATAGGGAACCCGATGGAACCCCAATCAAGCCTCTTAACTTTATTATTACACATCATTGGTTGCAGAAGCATATAAAAGACATAAAGTAAGAATGGGGTATAGGGGCTAAGGGATAGCTTGCAAAACATCATAACTAAGAGACAAGAGACAAGCTTTTATTATAGACATCAAGAACAATAGAGTCAAGGCTCTTAACATAGATACATAACATGCCCAACAAATACCTATAATACGTAGATAAGAGCGGGGGCCAATACAAAGTAACCGGGTTCACCGTCATAGTCAAATAGACAATAAGAAGAATGTCTCAATACATAATAGAAAAAACATAGACTAAGGACTCTGAAATGGAGGACTCACCAAATAGCTTTACTAGTGTCGAACTAGCCATGTGGAGGAGGAGGATGATCAACTTCGGCACTGGTTCCTATATGGTGACATCATGTAGGCATAGAGTATGCGTTAGTACATTTGGATTCACTAAGTATGTAGAATGTAATGCAACAATAGATAGGAACCATAATTGAAATGCATAATGTTAAGCAATAGGCATAATATAACGATATGGCATATATGATCAATGGTGAAGCAAACCATGTTGAAGTAACTCATGCTCATATAGGATATCATCTGTGAAGAATAGACCAACTAGATTACCGAAGTATAAACCCCTTGGTCGGTTGATAATGATCTTACCCCATCACCCTGGTGGTGTGGTACAAAACCCTCACATGGTTGATGATAATCACACCTTATCACCCTGGTGGCAATGTATAAACCCCTCACATGGTTTGATGAGTACAAAATCCCACCTACGTTGATGATTACAAACCCCCACCTCGGTTGATTAGTAGAAACTCCTACCTTGGTTGATAAGTACAAACCCCAACTCAATTATCCGGGTCCTTAGTACCCCCGGATTGCACGTGGTCTAATGCAACACTTTATATAGAATTTATCATATACATAAGCTCATTTCATTATCATATAGTCATTTATAACAAATCTCATGCTTTGGACCTTCAATTCCACAAGAAACCCTAGCCGGACATTTTATCAAACACTTTGGGAGTGTAAATTTGGGGTAAAAGATCATGAAATTTAGAGATGAAATCAAGAAAGAAAATATGTTGTAAAACAATCAATCAACACCTTGCAACACCCCCAAGACATTCACATCAAAATCCTTCATCAAATGCTATATTAGATCCAAGATTTAGAGCTCAAAACATGCTAAAACAACTGTACTTTCATGAACTCAAATCACTGTGCAGTAAATTTCTTAATATACGAGACCCACATGTAAAATAAACTTTAAATCATGAAAATTGAATAAAAAGGAGATTTAGGAACCATTGGTGGAAGAACCCAATGGCTAAAACCTACATACCTTAGCTTGCAAATGAACTTAGTGAAGATTAAAGATGGAGACACGAAGATTGAAGAAAAACCTTGAAGGAGAACCTTAGCTTAGGAAGGTTTGGGACTTGTGTGAGTGAAAATATCACTAAGTCTATGAGTGAGTATTGGGGAATGTTTAGGATTATATGAGGGTGAAATAAGGCTAAGTAAGGGTAGAAACACGGTTGGGAATACTTAGGCCCAAGACCCAAAAGCCTTGGACCAAGATAGAAATCACTGGCAACAAAATACACTGGTCCATGTCTGGTTCACGATGCATACATATAGCCAAGGACAAAATAACATATGTCTGCAATAGCCAGGTGTCACAGTGCTTTAGCGAATCAATTATGGATAAGAAAAATTATGAAAATTTAAATTGCTAATCGTTTGCTCTTAAATCAGGGTTAGATGCTTTTTCACCTAATTTTGACCCGCTGATAACGAACTTGAAGTTGGATTTTTGAAATAATGAATGGATAATGAAGTTGGATTATGCACGTTTTCAAGCACTTTTGGGTGTCATTTCAATCCCAACTACCCTTAAGCTCCAATACACAAGCCCTAAGCATGTCCTTAAGTGTTTGGATAGTTCTTTTGGCTTAGCCATCCATTTGAGGGTGAAAGCCATACTAAGCTCAACTCTTGTACCAAGACCCCTTTGAAAGTACCTCAAAAAGTGTGAAGTGAATTGTGCCCCACGATATGATATGATGGATAAAGAAACCCCTTGCAACCTTACCAAGTTATGAATGTACAACCTTGCATAATCTTCACCCCCATATGTGGTATTAACCGGTAGAAAGTGAGTCGATTTTATCATCCCATCAACCACAACCCAAATGGAATCAAAACCCTTTCTAATTTTGGGCAACCTAACCACAAAATCCATGTTTATCTCTTCCAACTTCCGAGTAGGGACCTCAATGTCTTGGGTTAGGCCGGCCGGCCTTTGATGTTCGACTTTGAGTTGTTGACCACTATGACAACCGGAAACGAATTTAGCAATGTCCCTCTTCATGCCTCCCCATCAATACACATACCTTAAGTCTCTAGACAATTTGGTGGAACCAGGGTCGATAGTATAAGAAGCGTTATGGGCCACATTAGGATTTTCTCCTCCAAACCATCAAGACAAGGCACACACAACCTACCTTGGTACCAAAGGGCACCATCTCCTCCTTGGGAGAAAACCTCCACCTTGCGTTCTTTTACCAAGCTTTCAATTCTAATAAGGAGAATCAAGATCTTGCTTTTCTTTCACCTCATCAACCAAAGAGGACCTAGAACCATCAACAACAACAATACCCCCATTATCAACCTCTTTAAACCTAACTCCCGATCTAGAAAATCGATGCACCTCCCTAGCCATCTCCTTATTACCACCATCATCATGTGCTAGGCTACCCATAGACACCCTACTCAAAGCATCCGCCACCATATTTGCCTTTCCGAGATGATAATGCAATCATAGTCCTTAAAAAGTTTTAACCATCTTCTTTGCCTCAAGTTGAGATCCTTTTGAGTGAAGACTTACTGGAGGATCTTATGATCGGTGAACACATCGGCATGCACCCCATACAAGTAATGACGCCAAATATTTAATGCAAACGCAACGGCGGCTAACTCAAGATCATGGGTATGGTAGTTCTTTTCATGCACTTTGAGTTGTCTAGAAGCATAGGCTATAACCTTACCATTTTTCATCAGCACACAACCAAAACCAACCCGAGTAGCATCACAATACATAACAAATCCCTCAAGCCCATCAGGTAGTGACAATGTAGGAGTGGATACAAGTTTATCTTTTAATGTTTGGAAATTCCTTTCACATTCATCGGACCACACAAACGTATCCTTCTTTGAGTCAATTTTGTCATAGGAGAAGCAATAGGAGAGAACCCATTCACAAACCTCCAATAAGAACCCGTTAATCCCAAGAAACTCCTAATGTCCGATGGGGTTAATGGTCTAGGCCAATTTCTAATCACATCGTCCTTCTTAGGATCCACCTTAATACTATCCCCTGACACCACATGTCTTAGGAAGGCAACCTCACTCAACAAAAATTCACACTTTTCATATTTAGTATATAATTTCTCCTCTCTCATTCTTTGCAACACAACCCTCAAATGAGCTCTATGTTCCTCCTCACCATGAGAATAGATCAAAACGTCATTAGTGAAGACCATAACAAAGGAATGAAGTTAGGGTTTAAAGACCTTATTCATTAGGTCCATAAAATGTCAGTGCATTTGTCAACCCAAAAGATATCACCACAAATTCATAATGCCCATACCTAGTCTAGAAGGCCATTTTGGGAATATCACACTCCCTCACTTTCATTTTATAATACCCGGACCGAAGATCAAGCTTAGAGAAATGGCTAGCCCCTTGCAATCGGTCAAACAAATCATCAATGCTTGGAAAAGGATACCCATTCTTGATAGTGACCATATTGAGTTACCGATAGTCAATACACATCCTAAGGGCCCCATCCTTCTTTTTCACAAACAATGCCCGTGACACCCCAAGGTGATTGGCTAGGCCTAACAAATCCCTTCTCCAATAAGTCACTTAGTTGTTCCTTTAACTCCTTCAACTCTACCGGGGCCATACGATAAGGGGGAAATAGAAATGGGTTGAGTATCAGGGAGGAGGTCTATACCAAAGTCTATTTCCCTTTAGAGAGGAACATCGGAGAGTTCATTTAGGAAGACATCAAGAAACTTATGTACAATCAGAACCGACTCTATGGGAACGACTTTGGACTCCACATCCCTAACCCTCACAAGATTGTAAAGACACCCCTTAGAGATCAACTTACGGGCTTTAATGCAAGAGATGGATCTACCCTTGACCACCACATCTTGACTCTCCCACTTAAGGACGGGTTCATTTGGAAATTGGAATTTGAACCTATGGGTTCTACAATCAATAGAAGCATAGTATGCATCCAACCAATCCATCCCAAGAACAATATCAAAATTAACAATGTATAACTCAACAAGATCATAAGGCAATATCTTATACAGGATGGAAATAGGACAACATCCATAAACTTTTCTAGAAACAATAGATGTACCAATAGGAGTAGACACCTCATATGACTCATGCAACAACATCGGGGCAACATGGAACTTTCTTGCAACAAAGGGGGTAAAAAAAGAAAGAGTGGCACCCGGATCAATCAATGCGTACACATCAAAGTCAAAGATTTTCAACACATCGGTAACAATATCGGGGATGCCATCAACTCCTTGCCTCCCATGCAAAGCATAGAATCCGTTGTGCCTTGGGGCACCATCTTGTCAGCCACCTCTCCCCAATGGGACCGCATTAGAACCTTGTGGACAAACCTCCTTGCCCTTGTTGCGGTTTTGAGGGCTATCTATTGCCTTATGCCCCATTTCTCCATAACCATAACAAGCACTGGTATTCTTCAAGCATGGGCCACCATGATCCTTACCACACTTCGGACACACATCAACAGGAGCCACACCTCTCACACCTTGGGCCCTCGAAAAATCATTGGCAACCCTCTTTTGAAAAGCATGAGAAGACACTTGGCCCTTATGGAACCGACCACCCTTTTGGAACTTACCCTCAAAACGGGCACTCTAGGCCTCATAACCCCTTCTCTTCCTCTATTTCTCCTCTTCCATTTGTTCGCGTAGGACATCAAACGAGACAAGTCCACATCACCAATCAATATTGCGGACAGGCATTCTTCACTCACTAGGTCAGACACACCCATCATGAACTTGTTCATTCTCGACCTTGGGTCGGCAACCAAGTAAGGAGAAAACTTTTAAAGTTGCTTGAACTTGAAGGCATATTCCCTCACACTCACTGACCCTTGTCTAAAATTTATAAATTCCATCAATTTAGCTTCCCTAAGCTCAAGAGGGAAGAACTGATTAAGGAAAGCCACTTTGAACTCTTCCCAGAACACCACATAGGTGACTCCCTTCTCTTCTTTCCACTAGTTGTACCATATTCATGCTACCCCTTTAAGTTGGTAGGCCGCCAACTTCACCTTTTCTTCCGGCCTCATACCCATGACAACCAATATCTTGTAGACCTCATCAATGATCTCTTGAGGGTCCTCATCTACCTTTGACCCATAGTATTCTGGGGGATTCTTATCATAAAGTCTCTCACCCGAGAAGCCGGTGCAAGAGCATGAGGGGCTTGGGCCCCTTAATTGGTTTGATTAGCCAACACTTATTCAAGCAAGGTGAGAGCATCCCTAAGCTCTCCATTGGCCGGTTGCTCCTCGAGCGTGCGAGCTCATCTTCCCCTCATATTAGGCATGATCTAGCATAGGAAAGAACAAGCGTTAGGAGAGGAAAGCCTACTTCAACTTTATAGCATGACTTAGAACATGGAGAAGGGAAATATTTCCTAAAACGTCTCATAGCCTCCTATTTATAGTTGTGGTACACAACATAACCATGAATAAGACTCTAATCAACGCGGTGTGTTGGAATCCGAGAATATAGCAACCTAGTGCTCCAATACCACCTTTGTCACGACCCAAGCCTAGGGCCTAGATATGACCGGCGAATAGAAAACCCGAAGAAACCCCAAACATGCCTGGTAACATACCATTACACATCCTTAGTTGCAGAATAAAATAAAATATGGCATTAAGAGATAGGTATAATAATAAGGGTAAACTTCCATATCATAACATCAAAGAACAAGAGATTCAAGACTCATAGCATAGATACATAATATGTCCAATAACACCTCTACTATATAGATAAGAGTGAGGGCCACGACAAGCAACCGGGCTCACCCTCATTGTCAATACATGAATAAAAGTAAGATAGTCTTAGTACAAAGAAAGAGATCATAAGCAACATCCCTGAAATGGATAACTCATGAACAAGCTTGAGAGACAATCGTTCTAGCCATGTGGAGGAGGAGGATGATTAATCGGTGCACTGGTTACTACATGGTGACATCATGTAGGAATAGAGTATGTAACGTATATTTAAATGTACTATGTATGTAGGATGCAATGCAATAAGAGGTAGGCATCATAGGCAAAATGCATAATCATAAGCAATGAATAACATACTAACAATATGGCATATATGAATGAAGCTTGAAGTAAAACCATGTTTATATAGAACATAAAAAGAGTGTAAGGAGTGACCATTATAGTGCAAGTCAAGGCCTACCACTCCCTTGGATAAGTCTATAAGGTACAAACCCCATCATGAGGTTGACGGAGTACAAATCCCCCACCGAAGTTGACGAAGTACAAACCCCCAATTAAGGTTGATGGAGTACAAACCCCCCATCAAGGTTGATCCATACAAACCCCCAATAGGGTTACCCATGCCTACTACCCCCCGAGCTAGGGGATCGAGGTACGAACCCCTCAATAGGTTACCCAGGCCTACAACCCCAAGCTAGGGTTGGTCATCCCCAACATTATAGAGATAATATCATATACATATATACACTCCCTTCATCATCATATACATACATTCCTTTCCATAATCATTCCATCATCATATAGTCATTCAACTCATAAGACATGCATTGGACCTTCAATTCCTCAAGAACCCATAACCCAACATTTTATCAAATACTTAGAGTGTGTAATGCTAGTGTAATAGAAAAATCAGTGTAAAGCCATCAATAGATACTTGGTAACACTCTCAAGCAGTATATATCAAAACCCTTCATCAATTCTCACAATAGACCTTATATTCATAGCTCCAAACATAGTAAAACAGTCACAATTACATAAACCCCAACATAGTGTGCAATGAATTTCATAATAAATAAGACCCACGAATAAATCAACTTTAAATAGTGCAATTTTGAGAAAAAAGAGTTTGGGTATCATGGCTGAAAGGAAACCATGATAGAAACCCACATACCTTTGTTATAGAGATTAACTTGATGAAGATTGGAGATGGAGACTTGAAGCTTGAGAGGAAATCCTTAGATCTAGAGAGGGTGCTGAGACTTGAGTTTAGGAGTGAAATATTTAAGTATTTGAATAAGTATTGGGGAATGTTTAGAAAGATATGAGGCTGAAAAATGGCTAAGTATAGGTACTTTCACCTTTAAGAACACTTAGGCCCAAGACTTAAAAGTCTTGGACTGAAGTCAAAACCGGACCAAAATCAACACCAGTACGCTCCCTTAGCGCATTGAGCCAGGGGCGCGAAAAGCTCTTTAGAAATGCATTTTTGGAAAATCGAAATTGCTAATCGTTTCCTCTTAAATCGGGATTAGACCCATTTTCCACTCAAAATGCCCCCTGAAAACAAAGAATATGAAGTTGGATTTTCGAGATCGCGTATAGATTTTGAGATTTATGAAAATTACAATTTTGGCCACTTCCGAGGCACATTTTGGTGCACTTTTTGGGATCGGTACATCCTTTCAAAGGGGTCTTGGTACAACAATTAAGCTTAGTACAGTCTTTCACCCTCAAACGGATGGCCAAGCCGAAAGGACTATCCAAGCACTTGAGGACACGCTTACGGCTTGTGGTTTGGAGCTCAAAGGTAGTTGGGATGATCATTTTGCATTGATAGAGTTTGCATATAACAATAGCTATCACTCTAGCATCGAAATGTCTCCTTTTAAGGATCTCTATGGTAGGTACTGTAGATCACTAGTTCGGTGGTTTGAGGATGGAGAGGTTGCTTTGATGGGACCAGATCTGATTATGAGGGCTCTTATGAAGGTTAAGATGATTAGAGAAAGGTTGAAGACATCCCAAAGTCACCAAAAGTCCTATGCCGACGTGAGAAGAAGGGATCTTGAATTCAAGGTTAGTGATTGGGTCTACTTGAAGGTGTCACCCATATGGTGTGGACCGTTTTGGCAAGAAGGGAAAGTTAAGCCCTTGATATGTGTGTCCTTATAGAGTGATGAGAAGGATCTATAAGGTGGCCTATGAGTTGGACTTGCCTAGATTAATAGAGTTGGTTCATTCGATCTTTCATGTGTCTATGTTTAGAAAGTGTGTGGGTGACCCTAATGGTATTATGCCTCTTGATGTGGTGGCTGTTGTTGAAGACAATTCGACCTACGAAGAGGTTCCTGTTTAGGTTTTAGATAGACAAGTGAAGAGGTTGAGAAACAAGGATGTGGCTTCCGTTAAGGTCCTTTGGAGGAATCAACAAGTTAAAAGTGCTACTTGGGAGGCCAAAGCGGACATGAAAACGTGATATCCTTACCTTTTCCATTCCACTCAATCCTAAGGTATTGATCTAAGTCCTCTATATGATCTCAAGTCTTATGTCCAGCCCTATGTCATTGCTTGCATTCGTATTTTAATTGACAAGTTCACACTTATGATGAGAATATTGAAATGATGTTTAACTGCATTGTTACATCTCTTTATGGCTGAAATGGTCATTTTTGTGTATCTCATATACATTTCTTTGACATTCAGGGATGAATGTTCCCAAGGTGGAGATACTGAAACTACCCCAAAAAGTGCACGAAAATGTGCCTCAGAAGTGCCCAAAATCGTAATTTTCATATATCTTAAAATCTATGCACCATATCAAAAATTCAACTTCATATTCTTGTTCAGGGGGTCAAATTTGAGTGAGGAATGGCTCTATAACCCCGATTTAAGAGCAACCATAGAGAAATTTGAAAATCACAAAAATACAATATCTAGAGACGATTCGTACCCCTGGTGTGATGTGCCAAGGGCGCATTTTTTTGGATTTTTGTGATCAGTTTTCTATCTCAGTCTAAGACTTTTTGGTCTGTGGCCTAAGTGATTCTATGCATGAAAATGCCTAAACATAGCCTTATTTCACCCTCATATCATTCAAACCTTTCCCAAATACACTTTCAAATACTTAGAAAATATTTCACCTCCTAAATTCAAGTCTCAAACTCATCCGGATTCTAAGGCTCAAAATCAAACTTCAAGTCTCCATCTCTAATCTTCACCAAGTTCATCTCCAAAGCTAAGGTATATGGATTTCCTTCATGGGCTCCTTTCACCCATGATACCCAAGCTCTCTTTTACTCAAAATTGCATGATTTAAAGTTGATTTATTCATGGGTCTTATCTATTATGAATTTTACTGCACACTATGTTGGATGTTTATGAAATTGTGACTGTTTTACTATGTTTTGAGCTATGAATCTATGATCTATTGTAAGGTTTGATGAAGTGTTTTGATGTATATCTCTTGAGGGTGTTACCAAGTATCTATTGATAGTTTCACACTCTTGAATTGCATGCTTTTACACTAGCACTACACACACTCTAAGTGTTTGATAAAATGACCGGTTATGGGTTCTTGAGGAATTGAAGGTCCAATGCATGTCTTATGAGTTGAATAACTATATCATGATGAAATGATTATGGAATGATGATGAGAACAAATCTATGTAGATGATGATTAAAGGAGTGAATATGTATGATATTATCTCTATAGTGTTGGGGATGACCAAGCCTAGCTTAGGGGGTTGTAGGCCTGGGTAACCTTGTTGAGGGGTTGGTACCTCGATCGTCTAGCTCGGGGGGTGGTAGGCTCGGGTAACCTTGTTGGGAGTTTGTACCCATCAACCTTGATGAGGGGTTTGTACTCCATCAACCTTGTTGGGGGCTTTGTACTCCATCAACTTCATGAAGGGGTTTTTACCTCATGTGCCTCGAAGGAGGTGGTAGGCCTTGGATTGCACTAAAATCCTCACTCCTTACACTCGTATTATGATCTATATAAGCATGTTTTTACTTCAAGCATCGATCATACATGCCATATTGTTATAGGCTTATTCATTGCCTATGTTATGCAAGTTGTTTATGGTGCTTATCACTTGCTGCCTTACATCCTACATACTTAGTACCTTCAAACGTACTAACATATACGCTATGTCTATATGATGTCACCATGTAGGAACCAGAGCACCGCTTGATCATCCTCCTCCTCCACGGGGGCCAAGAAAAGCAACCGAGCTCACCCTCACAGTCAAAGCATACCAAAAGGAAAGATAGTCTTTAATACATAGCATGGAATAAAAACTAAAGTCCCCAGAATGGAGGACTCACCAACTAGCTCGAATAGATACCACTAGCCATGTGGAGGAGGATGATGACCAAATGGAGATTCGGTTCCTACATGGTAACATCATGTAGGCATAGAATATACGTTAATATATTTGAATGTACTAAGTATGTAAGATGCAATGTAATGGAAGATAAGTAAAGTGATCATACTTCATAAACATAGGCAATAGATAGCATAATAAGAATATGACATGTATGAAAGGTGCTTAAAGTAAAATCATGCTTATATAGAACATAGTTCGTAAGTAGAAAGAGACCATACTTTGGCTAATGAGATTACAACCTCCCATCCTAGGTGATTGAGCTATCAACCCCTCAATTTTGTTATTAACATACACCACCCACCTCCAAGGCGATTGAGGTATCAACCCCACAATTTGGTTAATGAGGTATCAACCCCTCGATTTGGTTAATGAGGTATCAACCCCTCAATTTGGCTAATAAAGATCAACCCTTCAATCTGGTTAATGAAGTATCAACCCTTCAATTTGGTTAATGTAGCATCAACCCTTTAATTTGGTTAATGAAGTATCAACCCTTCAATTTGGTTAATGAACATCATCCCTTTTATCATAGTGGCGAAGGTGTGGTACCCCATCATCAAGGCATAGTCATCTTAGAATAATAAAGATACTTCTCATGAACATAACTCATATATACATTCCTTCAGTCATCATAACATCATTCATATCATAAGATATACATTGGACCTTCAATTCCTCAAGAACCCTAACCCGGGCATTTATTCAAACACATGGTGGGTGTGTAATGGTAGTATAAGACAATGCAATTTAGAGATGAAATCATACAAGAAAATGCATTGTAAAACTATCAATCAACACCTTGTAACACCCTCAAGAAACATACAACAAAACCCTTCATCTACGCTAACATTAGATCTAAAATTCATAACTCAAAATATGCTAAAACAATCATACTTTCATGAAACCCCAATTCAATGTGCAGTGGAAATTATAATAATCAAGACCAATAAGTAAATCAACTTTAAATCATGGATTTAAGTAGAAACGAGGATTGGGCAACATGGGTGAAACTACCCAATGACTGAATCCCACATACATTACCTTTGGAGAACCCTTGAAGAAGATTGGAAATGGAGACTTGAAGCTTGAATGAAATCCTTGGTGAAATCCTTAAGATTGGTCTTAAGCTTTGGGATTTAAATTTAGGGTGAAATATGAGTATAAGTGTTTGAGTAAGTATTGGGAAATGTTTAGGATGATTTGAGGGTGAAATAAGGCTAAGTATAGCTATTCTAAAGTATGGGAACCCTTAGGCCCAAGACTTGAATGTCTTGGACCAAAGTCAAAAAAAGAACAGGGCAAAAATAATGACACGGATTACTCACTGCAATTTGCATTTCTGCAGAAATGAGTTCTACAAAAACGAGCATAAATTCTTCATCCAAACTCGGAATGAGGTGAAACCAAGTTCTTGAAAAGCTAATTCAACGAGTTTTAATTTCTTTGGTTGTGGGACACCTAGTTCTTTGCATGCTAAGAGATATGCCGGTTTAAAGTTGACCCTCCTAAATCGCATTTTTTGCGATTTTTGGATTTTGATACGGTTGCTCTAAAATTCGAGTTAGACCCATTCTCCACTCAACTTTTCCTTTTGAACAAGAATATGAAGTCATATTTTTTAAATAATGAATGAATTTTTAGATATATCGAAATTACAATTCCGGGCACTTCCGAGGCACATTTTTGGGCACCTTTTGGGGACGTTTCACTTGTTGTTTCTTACCACACCCTTGGCAAGTGACAAAAGGGATCATTTTTTTCTTGTACTTGGGAATCGGTAGACTAGTAGATGATGAGGCACCACAAACTCAGTCCCTCTTAGCCGCGCTATCCTTCCTCTTATCCTTTGAATTCTCGTGAACACCCACTCGATGATTGAGTTGAGCGGTTACAACTGTGGCCAATAGCCATAGAGCAGTACGAACCTCCGCATTTGACATGCCACCATTGGAATGTTGACCCCCAAGTGAGAGATGGTCACCACCTTGTCCATCATCCTAAATAGCTTGAGACATTTTCTGAAACGCAACGATTAATAATGAGAAATAAGCCTTCAAGGACCTATCTCTACCATACGACTTAGGTCATAATAAAGGGTAATATTTCCTAAAACGCCTCATAGTCTCTTACTCATAGTTGTGGTGCACTTTACAACCATGAATAAGACTCTAATTGATGCGGCGTGTTGGACTTTGAGGACCATTAATAACCTAGTGATTGATACAAAGTTTGTCATGACCCAAGAGTAGGGCCTAGACGTGACACGGTGAATGTAAACCCAAAGGGACCCAAATAAGCCTCTTAGCATATTAATCACGCATCCTTGGTTGTGGAAGAAAAGTAAACAACAACAAGAGACAATATAAAAAGGGAAGCGGGACTAAGCGAAGTCTTTGATAATCATAACACATAAAGAGTCAAGCTTATAGCATAAATTCATCATAATATTACAACAACACCTCTAAACATAGAATGGAGCGGGGGCCAAGAGACTCTCTAGGCTCACCCTCATAATGTTATATGTTCAACATCAAAAAGTCTTAGAATTCGCAAGAGAAAGTAGATAGTGTCCCCGACATGAGGACTTACCAAGCTTATCTTCGAATAATCTCACTAGCCACATGTAGGATGATCAAAGTAGCTTTGATCCCTACATGGTGACATCGTGTAGGCATAAAGTATGCATTAGTATGTTTGAATGTACTGCGTTTGTAGGATGCAATGCAACAAAACATAGGCTAAGATAACCAAAATACATAGTAATAGACAATAGATAGGCATAATCTCAATATGGCATGCATGATCAATGCTTAAAGTAAAATATATTTGTAAACCATTTAACTTGCATAAGACAAGATACATATGTGAGAAGAGACCTTAACCGAGAAAGAATAAGACCAAGTGAGCTACAACTTGGAATCCTCATGATTAGCGCTTATCGGTAAATAGGTGATCTACTTTCTAAGGTAAACCATACTTTACCTTACGAAAGCCTGTCCCATTTTGGAGAAATAACCCCCTTACGGGAACCTATCCTATTTTAGAAAGGATTTTTTGAGAAACTTCGCCTCACGGGAGCCTATCCCATTTCAGGAAGAACTTCAGGAGAGAGTGCACTAAATGGATCCATTAGTATAGCAAGGGTATACAATAATCCTATGTTGGCACACAGTTCAAAAAAAAAGAGCAAACTCTCCATCCATTGGTGCTAAGTCTAATTTCACGGAATACTTATAATAATAATAATACTTTAATTACTTGCAATAAACATGGAATTATGACATGGGTATCTCTTAAACATACTTGACCTCTAATGGTGGGCCTAACTTGCAACATAAGGATAGATCATCATCAAACATTACCCTTGCATTAACATCAAAGGCTCACAAGAGGTAAAATCTTGAAAATAGGGCTTAACTTCATACTTGCACAATCATAGATAATTTCATGAATTCATAACATATTTGATATCCCATATTCATCATGAAATCACTTGACTTGTAAAATATGTACATATCTTGAGAAGTCATAACTTGACATTTTATCAAACACTTGATAGGTATGTAATGCTTGTTCAAAATCATGCGATTCAAGAGTGAAATCATATGAGAAAACTCAATGCAAATTAACCCACCAACATATTGCAAAACCCTCAAGTGAGATACCTTGAAATCCATCATCAAATCTCATAATAGATCATAGATTCATAGCTCAAAACATACATAGTCTAAATAGACAATACCAACTCATAGTATAAGCTTAAGGTAGATAGATATGGATATTTTAATCAACATTTCATAAAATCCCAACATATTTCATGCTTATAATCCATAATAAAAGATACTCATAGATAATACAACTTGAAATCATACAATTTTCATAAAAGTGGAGATTGGGCTCCATGGGTGAAAGGACCCAATGGATGAAACTTATATACCTTAGACTTGGGTTTTCTTGGTGTAGACTTGAAGGAGACTTGAAGCTTGAAGGGATTTCTTGAGATCCAGAATTAAGCGTGAGATACTTGAATTTGGATGAAATATTTGTTTAAGTGTTAGAGAGGCTTTTAAGAGGGTCTTGAGTGATATAGAGTTGAAAATGGGTAGCTATAAGTGTTTATAAACATAGGTGGCCTATGACCCCAAGGCTCTTTGGCCAAAATAAAAGTTTTAGGAAAAATTAAATGAGATCCGCACCGCTGGCGCGGATCGCCTATGGAAATTGAAATTTTTAAAAAATTATTTTTTGCTAAAGTCCCTCTAAAATCTGGGTTATACCCATCTTCCACTCAATTTGGCCCCCTGAGCATGAATATGAAGTCGAATTTTTGCTATCATGCACGAATTTTGAGATATATGAAAATACAATTATGGGCATTTTCAAGGCACATTTTCGGGCATTTTTTGGGCGTTTCAACTATGTCCTTTGGGTTGAGTAATACACTTGTTATATTTATGGATCTTATTAATATGGTCTTTAAACCCTACCTTGACTTCTTTGTGGTTATTTTTATTGATCATATCTTGATTTATTCCCATAGTGAGAAGGAACATGTGGATCACTTGAGGGTGGTGTTGCAAATCTTGAGGGAGGAGAGGTTGTATGCAAAATATGAGAAATGTGAGTTTTCCTTGAAAGCGCTTGCTTTTCTTAGGCATGTGGTATCGGGTGATGGCATTAAGGTGGATCCTAAGAAGACGGAGGTGGTTAGAAATTGGTCTAAATTTTGATTCCATCGAACATTAGAAGTTTCTTGGGTTTTTCAGGTTATTATCGGAAGTTTGTAAATGGCTCCTCTTCTATTTCTTCTCCTATGACTAAGTTGACACAAACAAGGTGAAATTTGTGTGGACCGATGAGTGTGAAAAAAGTTTTCAAACTTTGAAAGTAAGCTTGTCTCCTGTCCTATCTTGTCTCTACCGGAAGGGTTGGAAGGGTTTGTTGTGTATTGTGATGCCTCAAGAATTGTTTGGGCTGTGTTTTGATGAAAATTGGTAAAGGTGATAGCGTAAGCCTCTAGACAACTTAAGGTGCATGAGAAGAATTATCCCATCAATGATCTTGATTTGGCAGCCGTGGTATTTGCTTTGAAAATTTTGCGTCACTACTTGTATGGAGTTCATGTCGATGTGTTTAGACCACAAGAGTCTCCAATATGTGTTCACCCAAAAAGATCTTAACTTGAGACAAAGAAAGTGGTTAGAGCTCCTTAAAGATTATGATATCAGTGTGCATTATCATCTTGACAAAGCTAATGTTGTACTCGATGCTCTAAATAGGGTGTCTATGGGTAGTCTAGCTCATGTTGATAATGGTGGCAAAAAGGTGGCTAGAGAGGTTCACCAGTTGCCTAGATTGGGGGTTAGGTTGGGTGAAGTAGATAATGGTGGTGTAGTGGTTGTAGATGGTTCTAAATCTTCCTTGATTGAGGAGGCAAAGGCAAAACAAGATCTTGACCCCGCCTCGCTAGAGTTGATGGGCTTGGTGAGAGATGGTAGAGGCGAGATGGTGCCGTTAGGTACCAAGGTAGATTGTGTGTGCCAAATGTGTATGATTTGAAAGAATTGATCTTGAAGGAGGCCCATAGGTCATCCTATTCAATTCACCCCGGTTCTACAAAGATGTATGGAGACTTAAGGGAAGTGTTTTGGTATGGTGTTATGAATATAGACATTGCCAAGTTCGTATCTGGATGTCACAATTTCCAACAAATGAAAACCAAATTTTAAAGGTCGGGTGGCCTAGCCCAAGATATAGAGATTCCTACTTGGAAGTGGGAAGAAATCAACATGGATTTTGTGGTTGGGTATAAAAAGAAGTATAATAAAGCATCAATATGCATTCATACCTTATAAAAAAAATCCTAAGACTAGAAAACATTTTGACTCTATTTGGGTTGTTATGGATAGAATGACAAAGTCCGCTTACTCTTACTGGTCAAAACTACTTATGGTGCCGAAGATTATGCCAAGTTGTATATACATGATTTGGTTAGATTGCATGGGGTGTCCTTGTCTATCATTTCAGATCATGGTGCTCAATTCATTTTCACTTTTGGATGTCTTTCCAAAGAGGTCTTGGTAACTAGGATAAGCTTAGCACTGCCTTTCACCCTCAAATGGATAGCCAAGCCGAAAGGACTATTCAAACCCTTGAGGGTATGCTTAGAGCTTGTGTTTTGAAGTTTAGGGGTAGTAGGGATGAACATCTTCCACTCATTGAATTTTCTTACAACAATAGGTACCACTCAAGCATTGGTATGACACATTTTGAAGCTCTTTATAGTAGGCATTGTAGATCCCCGGTTCAGTGGTTTGAAGTAGGAAAAATGGCTTTGTTAGGTCCAGATTTGGTTATGAAAGCCTTGGAGAAGGTGAGGTTGATTAGGGAGTGATTGAAAATAGCCCAAAGTAGACAAAAGTCCTATTCTGATGTGAGGAAAAGAGATTTTGAGTTTAAGGTTGGTGATTGGGTTTACTTGAAAGTCTCACCTATGAAGGGTGTGGTTTGATTCGGAAAGATGGGGAAGTTAAGCCCAAGGTTTGTGGATCCTTATAGAGTTTTAAAGAGGATTGGTAAGGTTTCTTATGAGATAGAGTTGCCTAGGGAGATGAATACAGTTCATCCGGTCTTCCATGTGTCCATGTTGCGAAAGTTTGTAGGTGACCCAAGTACTATAGTGCCCTTGGATGTTGTGTGTATAGTAGAAGGTAATTTGACTTATGAGGAGGTCCCGATGGACATCTTTGATAGACAAGTGAAGAGATTGAGAAACAAAGATGTAGCTTCCGTGAAGGTCCTTTGGAGAAACCTACTAGTTTAAAGTGCCACATAAGAAGCTGAGGCGAACATGAGAAAGTGATCCCTACATCTTCCACTCTACTCAAGCTGAAGGTACTAATTTAAGTGCCCTATATGATTTCAAGTCTTAAGTTTTCAGCCCTTGTGTCATTTTGCATGCATTCATGTTTATGTTGACAAGTTTATGGTGATTTTTGACATTCATGTTGAGATTTTTGAAAATGGTGTTTAAGTGCATTTGTTGCATTCATGTTGGGCTAAACTCTTCACAATTACTTCTCTTATGTATGTTTCTTTGAAATTCAAGGACAAATGTTATCTAGGGGGAGATGTTGAAATGCTCATAAAACGCTCCAAAAATGTGCTTTGCAAATGCTCATAATTGTAATTTCCATATATCTCAACATTCGTTTGTGATATCAAAAATACGACTTAATATTTTTGATCAGCGGGCAAAATTTAGTGAGAGATGGGTATACCCCGATTTTAGAAGACCTGTAGCGAAAAATGATTTTCACCAACTTTTCGCAAAACATTAGGCATTTGCATTGGCTCCGCGACTCGGACCTGTTGTAGAGCAATGTCATCACTTCTTTAATTTTTCCTGTTTTGAGCTAAGGTATTGGGGTCTTGGCCTTATGCCCATTTATGCATAAGAACACCTATACTTAGCCATTTTTCAACTCTATATCACTCAAGGCACTCTCAAAACCCTCTCAAAGACTTAACCAAATATTTCATCCAAATTCAAGTGTCCCAAGCTTAGTTCCGAATCTCAAGAACTCCATTCAAGTTTCAAGTCTCCTTCAAGTCTACATTAAGAAAAATCAAGTTTAAGGTATGTGGGTTTCATCCACTGGGTCCTTTCACCCATGGAGCACAATCTCCCTTTTTGAAAATTAAATGTTTTCAAGTTGTATCATCTATGGGTATCTCTTATTATGGATTTTGATTATAAATTATGTTGGGGTTTTATGAAATGTTAATATATATTTACGTACTTCAAGCCTATACTATGAATTAGTTTTGTCTATTGAGACTATGCATGTTTTGAGCTACGAAACTATGATCTATTATGAGATTTGATGATGGATTTTAAGGTATCTTACATGAGGTTTTACTATATGTTGGTGGGTTGATTTACATTGAGTTTTCTTATATTATTTCAATCTTGAATTGCATGATTTTGAACTAGCATTACACACTCACCAAGTGTTTGATAAAATGTCTTGACAAGGATTCTCAAGTGATTGATGGTCTACTTCATGGTTTATAAGGAAAGTGACTTTATAATGATTTAGGGATTGAATGTATGCATTGAATTCATGAAAAGTATCTATATTATTGCGAGTTGACCACACCTTGTTGAGGGGGTGAAATGCGTCAACCACCTTGTCGGGGAGGGGGGTGACATGCCCATACTACCATGTTGAGGGGTAGATACCTTGACTACCTTGTCGGGGGGTGACATGCCCATACTACTATATTGAGGGGTAGATACCTTGACCACCTTGTTGGGGGTGACATGCTGGTACTACCATGTTGAGGGGTAGATACCTCAATCACCTTCCAAGAGGGTGACGATCCTTGGATTACAAGTAATAGTTGTTTGGTGTATGCATATGGTCTCTTCCCACACATGTATTATGTTCTATATAAGTTATATGGTTCACAAGTACATTTTACTTCAACCATTGATCATGCATGCCATATTGATACTATACTTACCCATTGCTTATGCTTATGCATTTTGACTATATTGGCTTATGTCTTGTTACATTGCATCCTACATACTTAGTACATTCAAATGTACTAAAGCATAATCTACGCCTACATGATATTACCATGTAGGAACCGAAGCACCTCTCGATCATCCTCCACGTGGCTAGTCTTGGCATTTCGGAAGATAAGCTTTGGTGAGTCCTCAAGTCCGGGGACACTAGCCATGCTACTCTTACTATTTGTTATCTCTTTATGTTGAACACTTGATCTTCATACTATGTGGTGATCTAGAAAGCGTCTTGGCCCCTGCTCCAATCTATGCAAAAAGTGTTGTTGGAACAATTGATGTATTTATGCTATCAGCTTGACTTTTGAATGTTTTACGGCTATCAAAGACATCCCTTAGTCCCTTTTCCATTATTTATATCTTTTCTTATTGTTATTTTTTTTTGCGACCAAGGATGTGTGATTGATATGCTAAGAGTTCCCCATTCACCATGTTACATCTTAGCCCTAGGCTCGAGTCATGACACAAAGTATGGTCCAAGTACTGATGCATACTTTTTACCTACATTATCTAACCATGTAGGTATCGGAGCTCCTATTCACCCACCTCCTTTTGGCTAGACGGATTGATTGAAGCTTGCTATTGGTGACTTCTCCACTTAGGGACAACATCCACTTTCATTCATACTTTTGTTAAGACTTGTCTATTTATGGATATCTAAATTTGATGGTGAGCCCAAGAGATGTCTTTTCCCCCATTTCACTCAATTTAGCGGTGTCATTAGGTATATGTTTATGTATGTTATGAGCCTTGACTCATATGATGAGTATGTAATAATGGAAGACTTCCCTTGTTCCTTTTGCCCTTTCTTTGGGTTGATGTAGTTGTTGCAATGATATTGAAGTCATATGCCCTTTCATCCTCATAGCGTGAGTCATACTTACCCGCCCCTTTGTATTTGTTTGTTTTGATCATGTTAATCTTCAACCCTATAACATCCCCATAGCTTGAGTCTGAAGTGTCACTTCCCTTAGAATTATTTGCTTGTTGATTAATTATGCTTTTGTAACCAAGGATGTGCTATGTATGTAGAGGTCTGGGGTCCCTTCGTGTTCCCCGTTTTCCTTCTCACACCTAGGCCCTAGTCTTGGGCGTGACATAGACTACTTGCCAAAGGTAGCATATACGCGTACCATATGGCCGGTGGCACATATAACATCATCATCCCTTAAAGGCGCATAAACATCAACCTTCACTGGCATATAGTTCTGAGAAAGTAAGCTTTATATAAGGACCCTTAGGGATAGTCTCTCACCTCCAATCTCATTAGGTGTTAAGTCATCATCCCTCGAGAATATATATACATATACATATAAATATACATGCTTGAAATTGGGGCATGTCTTTTCAAGTCAAAAATATGCATACTTGGGCTTAAAAGCCAAAAACATCCTTCATAATCATGCATACTTGTACATAGTGGTGTAAACACACAATGGGGCTCTTGAGCCATAACATAGTTATGATGTGATGAATTCTTGTCATCACCATACTTGTCTTGAAAATATAGTCGTAATCATAA
>JAPFFP010059788.1:0-27324 GCA_026153255.1 Solanum medicagineum | reverse complement strand
AAAACATCTATCGATGTCACATAAATAGAGACTAAAAATATTTATATTGGCTACTTACTTGAGCAGCTTCCACTGGGCGAATAAAAAATAATTTGTGGGCTTTTTAATTTAATCTTTTCAAGGTAGTTGCATATTGACTATCTACTTCAACGACTTCTAATATTTCTTGAGCTACTTCAATTATAATTTTACAATATCTTCGAAAATATATAGGAAAAATCTATCGATGTCATATAAATCGAGACTAAAAAATAATTTATATTAGGCCCGTGCTAGTACGGACTTTTACCACTAGTTTATTAATAGGGAAACTTACATAGATATACTAGATTAAAAAAATATTTACCATTTATAGCAATAAAAAATTATTTTCACTAAACAATTATAATATATTTATATTGAATGCATGATGCACTTTTAATACAAGTGCAAATTTATCATAGTATTGTTATATATTGCTATAAATGATAATAAATAAAAAGTATCGCTAAATTAATAATTATTTATTAAAACGAATCTACTTAAGTAGTTTTTCCTAGCTTAACCGACAATATTTATAAATATTAAACTTCAGTATTTCAATATTGGTGATTTATTTAAAATATTTTCAAGTTAATAATAATTTTCACTTACAAATTTCTAAAAGATAAATTCAAGGTGAAAATACGATTTCAATTTTCAAATTTAGCTTAAGTACATCTTTCCTTATCATTAACGAAATATTGTCTAAATGCTTAACAATAAATGTTTCATCCTTTAATTATATAGTATCCCTTATGTTGTATGTTGATAAGATTATCTTACCTTTCAATTTAAAACAATCTATGAGAAAAGGGGAATTGAACTAATTAAATTGCCAATCTGGTTAGAGTTTTTGAATGTCACAATTAGATAACAATGTCGCTACTTGTTAATTTTGACTTAACGTAAAGTGATTATTAATTATTTATAGTAAAAAATAATTATGCAAAAAAGGCAATTATTATGGTTAATTGGAGAATATTCAATGTTTTTGCACTATATTTATTGTAGAAATGTAATTATGTAAGTAACAAAGAATAATGATACATGAATGCAATCAAAATAATACTTTCATAATTGGATAATTTTGATTTGTTTTGATTGATCAAAAAAAGCTCATGTGGCCATATTCATTTAAAAGAAAAAAAATAATTTCATAAATATTTTTTTAACTTTACAATTATCATCAAGGATAATGGTACGCATAGACCAAAATGGTCCTGAACACAACCAAGAGAATGAGCAAGTTGAAGTCAATCTTAGATTATGTTCAAAAAGATCTTTACAAAGGTACCTTTTTTTTTTTTTTTTTTTTTTAAATTTTCTCATATGTGAATGAATACAACTTTTAAAAATTACTTTTGCATGCCGAAGACACCACTGGTTCTATGATAATTAAGGGTGATAGAAATAAATGTTGTTAAAAACCAAATCAGTGATAAATATTATTTCCTCCCAATTTTATCCCATTCATTTGAAAAACATCACGCACATTAAATTTTATCTATGTGCTAGTAATATGTTTGAGTACTAAAGCCTAATTAGACTTTTTTTTTCAAGAGTCGGACGAAATTCCGATAAAAAGTTAAAACTTTGGTAATATTCATTCTAGTTCATAAAGATTGATATTTTAGATTTGAACACGTATAGGCCGACTAATCAGTACAACAACAATAACATATCTAGTGGAATTCCAGAAGTAGGGTCACGGAAGGTAAAATGTACGCAGACCTTACCATTGCGTCATACAGATAGAGAGGTTATTTTCGGAAGACCCTCAGCTCAAAAATATCAGGCCCCAAAAGCAGAAGATACGAAATACAAAAGAGAAATGACTAAAGCGGAAAGCAAGTGATAATAAATACATACAATTAAAAAAACAAATATGAGAGATACAATAATCAATATAATATATAAAGACACTAGTACACGACTAATCCTACTAACCTACTATACCACAGGGTTAGACATCATCTTACCCCTGCCAACCTATTAACCTTCCACCCTAATGCGCAACCTCCACTCCTTTCTATCTAAAGTCATGTCCCTGGTGATATGAAGTTGTGCCATATCCTGTCTAATAACCTCCCCCCCTCCATATTTTTTTGGTCTACCTCTACCTCTCCGCGTAACTCCTAAATCCAACCTCTCGCACCTCCGACACTTCTTCTCTACACATGCCCACACCATCGCTGTCGCGCTTCTCTCATCTTATTTGCCGCAGAGGCTATCCTTAACTTCTCCTGAATGGTCTCATTCCTAAGCTTATCACTCCTGGTATGTCCACACATCCATCTCAGCATCCTCATCTCCGCAACTTGCACTTTCTGAATATGTGAGTTTTTGACTGGCCAGCACTCCACCCCATATAGCAATGACGACCTAACCATTATCTTGTAAAACTTACCTTTAAGCTTAAGTGGTATCTTCTTATCAAACAATACTCTAGAGGCAATTCCCCACTTCATCCATGCTACCCCAATATGATGTGTGATATCATCATCAATATCACCACTGTCCTGGATGATGGACCCAAGATATTTAAAGTTTTCTCTCTTGGGAATAGATTGAGTGGCAAACTTCACTTTGATGTCTGTTTCATCTCTTGCAACATTAAATTTTCACTCTAAGTATTTTATTTTAGTCCTGCTCAATTTGAACCCTTAACTTTATCCTGAGTCTCATCAATTAGTTAACTTTATCCTGAGTCTCATCAATTAATACTATATCATATGCAAATAGCATACACCAAGGGACCTTCTCTTGAATAGATCATTCCAGTTCATCCATTACTAAAGCAAAAAGAAAAGGGCTAAGCACAAATCCTTGATGAAGTCCTAGCTCGACAAGAAAATACTCAGAGTCTCCTCCCACCATTCTTACCGAAATCTTGGCTCTATCATACATGTCTTTATCACATTAATATACATCATTGGAATACCTTTCACCTCTAGACACCTCCATAAGACATCCCCCAGAACTCTATCATGGGCTTTCTCAAGATCAATAATACCATGTGAAGGTCCCTCTTTCTTTCGCTATATTTCTCCACTAGTCTTTGAACAAATCATCCCAGCATAAATTCAAATTGGTTTTTTGATATAGATACTCTTCTTCTCACCTCACTTCCACCACTCTCTCCCAAACTTTCATAGTGTTGCTTAGCAACTTGATGCCCCTATAACTATTGCAATTTTGAATGTCACCCTTGTTCTTGTACAATGGAACCATTGTACTCCTCCTCCAATCATCTATCATCTTAGAAGTCTTCAGAATATCATTGAACAACCTGTTCAACCACTCCAAACCATCCTTGGTCGTGCTCTTCCGAAAATCCACCGAGATCTCATAGGGTCGATCACTCTTCCTCTGTTCATCCTAATAATAGCACGTCTAACCTCCTCAGCTTTGAAATGCCTACAGTAGTCAAAGAAATCTCAATAACTATCAGAATGTGCCAAATCATCAAACTCAATATCTCTTATGAGTTCGAGGTACATTGACCCTTATCAGATCATAAAGAGAGTGGGCAATGTGGCTTATGAGTTAGAGCTACCACCAGAGTTAGCGGTCATCCTTCCGGTCTTTCACATTTCTATGCTCAAGAAGTTGTTGGGAGATCCATCCTTGGTTGTGCCTGTTGAAAGCATTAGATTCAAAGATAGTTTGAGTTATGAAGAGATCCCAGTCCAAATTCTTGATCAACAAGTTCGCAAGTTGAGAACTAAAGAGATTGCTTCTGTCAAAGTGTTATGGAGAAGTCAATTCTTTGAAAAGGCTACATGCGAAGCTGAAGAGGATATGAAGGATAGATACCCGCATCTATTCATGCCCAATGATGAGAATGTTGAAGGTAATATCCTACTTTTAACTTGAGTTAACTTGTTCATTTCTTGAGTCTGATTAGCGATTGTCTAGATTGTTCATTGGTTGGTAGTTTGATTAGTTGATTGAGTATTAAAAAGAGACTTGATTGTTATTCGTGCCTCGAGTCTGTCCTTACTCTTCATTCGAGGATGAATGATCCCAAGGAGGAGACAATGTAACACCCCAGAAATTTTGAAGTGAAATAGGTTAGTAGAGCTGGTTCTACAAGAGGGTTTACTAGCCATAGACTGGAGTACTGATGTTCACGCTCCAACAGTAAAGCGGTCGCAGTCAGCAATAAACCTAATCAAAGGTTAAAGTCGAATATACAGGAAAAACTGGGCTTGACTATATAGATCCACTATCAATCATTTCAAGCATCGATTACTAAAGTCTCTAAAATGGAGGGGGGGTGTGGTTCAAAATTAAGAACAAAAATAAACACTACACTATCTATTCAAGAAGACACTCAAATTTAGGGACAACTTAGGAATTGTGTTCCTCATGATTTGTTGACTCAATTACCCTAGACTACACAACCCTAATTATTAATTCATATACAGGATGGTAACTTAGGTTCTTATAACCCTCTTGTGAAGGTGATGGTAGAATTTCACCATGGCACTTGGTCGGTAACCATGGTGTGCCAATAAACCGCTGCCCATTGTCCCAGTCAACCCCCCTAGTCAGGTTTGGTTGATTAGACGAGAACACATCAATCGAATCCTATCATTTACTTTCCTTTTCCTATTCGTCACTACCTTAGTCGGGATCGTGATATTTGGCGGGGTTTGGTGTTGGCTACCACTAAACAACAATCAAAATGAAGGGAAATAAACAATACATGCAATACTCCAATTAAAGAAATGCACAAAGTCTGGGTTATTTCAAGCCAACTACTCATGGTTACCATAATCCCAAGTTATGGGTGCTTAACTACACATGGCTAAGGAAAACCAACAACAATGAATGTAAAAGATATAGTTGAGAGTTTACCCAACCAATGAAGAACAAGAACACCTTTAAGTTGAAAACCACAAGCTTGGATTAATGGCAAATGAGTACAACGTGATTTTTCAATCCCCAAAAGTGGGTCTTCAAATTAAAAATGAAAATCTACAGTAAACCCTAGAAATATTCAAGAGAGAATATTCAAAGTGATGGAATCTGAAAATGTTCAAAGTTTTAGCTTAAACCCTAATATTAACTATTTATAAAAACTCCTTAAAAATTAAATAGAAAATACAGTTGGCAGGAATTACACCTCTTGGATACGACTCGTAGGGTGACCTACGAGTCATAATTGGGGTCTTGTAGTCAACACTTGGCATTTTGGACTTGACTGCTACGACCCACTGTTACAAGTCGTTGCTTAGGCTACGACGCATATGCTCTTCTCGTAGCCTAGGCCTACAGTTCTTGGTCCATACTTTTGGCTCACTGTTCCTTGCTACGATCCCCATCTATATGAGTCGTAGTGAAACCTACAACTCGTATGACAGACCTTCACTTTGCAGATTCTTAATTTTGCTCATTATTTCTTACTATGAGGGCATCTTACGACTCATAGCTTGGGCTACGACTCGTAGGATGGCTCGTATGTCTTGTTCTTCAGCAAAATTTGTAATTTTCTCCCAAAATCATGCCAACCTGTATTTTTTGCAAGAACAAGACAAAAACACATAAAACCATAAAAGGTCGCATTAAGAACTTGCAAAATCCCTTGTTTCAAGCATCAAATGTGTTGTATTTTGACAACACATCAACACCCTCAACTTCGAACTGTCGCTTGTCCTCAAGCGGCGACTCAATCTAAGTAGACAATGAGAAACACATAGCAACTACTTTAATGGCATATACATCACTTAACTCCAATTTAGGTACCCAACTCTCATTTCCAAAGACTGATTGCAAAGCTACAAAGCAAACCAAAACACAATGATGTATCTGACAATCCAACTATGACAAGTGAAGGAGTATCAACAATCCACAATCACTGAACAAGTCATATGTCAATCATGCAATGCAAATGCCCTCACAGAAAAGAAGTCCCTCTATTTCGCTAAAAAACCAATCAAGGTTCAGGGATTGTGCAAGCATTTTCACTCTGTTAAATGAAATTCATGCATGATGACTAACACCATAGGCTTGCCGCTATACTCAAACTTTGGATTGTTGACTAGTTGGATTCAGATCACTTTAGGACTTAATAGGCTTGTAATGTAGGCTCATGGGGCTTTGATATGACACTTTAGGCAAGTAGTGACTAAAAACTATTCTTGAATCACGTTTTTCAACACTTTTACCTCACAACTCAACCATTCTCATTAAATTCTCCCTTATTCTTCCTTTTTAACCTTTTTTGAGTGCTTTTTTCTCCTTTTTCAGATGTGCCTTATTTTCGAACTCATTTTGCTATTCTCTTTAATTCAAGGCAACTTTTCGTTTTTTTTCCTCATCCGGCACATGATTTTTCTTTTCTTTATTTCTTTCCCAACTAACCACCTCATTTTCATTACTTTATCCCAAAAAAGGCTACCCTCAACTTAGGCTTTTAGCCTAAGGTGAAGTACATAATATCCATTCCCTAAACCAGGGCCACCTTTGGTAGCCACCCTCAACTTAGGCTTTGTGCCTCGATCAAGGTTCACATGTTCAAGGATAGACCAGGGCCAATATCAAGGTATTTCACAAAACAAAGTTAGGCTAGTTAGGTGTCAAGAAAGAAAAGGTACATGCAAAGCTCAAACATTTGGAACAAGAGATCAACTACTACATTTGGTAGGTCATTTAGGCAAAAGTGGACTCACTAAAAGAATAATGACCTAAGATCCTTTCCTAATCAACCATATCTCCGGTCCAATCTTAGAGTAACAAGGCAAGTTCTGAGTTAGTATACAATGCATGAATATGACAAAATAGGCTCTCACACACATGACATTGCATACACAATCACATAGACTCACAGCTCATGCTTCAAGCATTAATTTTCCTCCTCTTTATCAGAACAAACATTGCCAAATAATCATATGCAAGGTTGCAGTAGTAATAAACAATCCAAAAATTTTCAGGGTACCCAATTTTCAAAACATTCATAAATCATTTCAAGATTATATATATGCCAAAAGATAGTAATCACTATACATCTACAAATTATCTACACTACCTAAACATGTCGGTTCAACAAAAATTAAAACATCTATAAGGAAAAAGAAATATGGCAAGAGAACCTTGGGATCAAAAATAGGGGAAGTTATGGACTCAAGGTTATTCAGACTTCACCATAATCAGTAACTTCTCACACCCCACCAAAAGAAAATACTTTGTCCTCAAAGTAAACATATATATAACAAAAACAAAAATTTAAAACCAATCATCCAAAACATAATTAAAACCAAACATCCAAAACAAAACATTCAAAAGTATCCAAAAACCAATGTAAAAACAATGTGTAAAATGAGAACAAAATATCCATAAGTAGCAATAACGACGGGGTCAAAAGTATCAAACACATGGTGCTCAAGCACCGGCATCCATCTGATCTTGGGGGTCCTGGGGCTCAATCTCCTCCTGAGTGGTCTGGGCTGCAGCTGTATTTGAGCTCCCGACTCCTCGTGCTATCTGCTGCACCCGCTCCATCCGTATCACCTCCATAGCTAAGGACTCTTGCACCACCTCATCTGTAATCTGCTTCTCTAGTGCTACCACCTCATCAACAGTCCTAGGTCTTTTCTAGCTCACGGCTGCGTCATCACTCTCGAGGTGCCTTTTTTCGTGGGCATGCAGACGGTTATCAAATAAATCAAACACATCATCACTCGTCAGTGCCTCATCTAGGGCTACTATCGGAGCTGCTAACATCTTCAACAAGTCATCCTTGAATTTGTCTAACTCATCCGTCACAACAGCCATGTTAGTAGGTCGTGCACCCTCGAGTCTCCGCTGGACCCTATCCTCGAAGGCATTAATCCTAACATCCATTGCATCAACTCTCCGATCTACAATCTCACGAGTGTATGCCTCGGTCCTCTCCTCTGAGTCGTGGACTGTCTGATAGACCCATGGTTTGATCTGGCTCGTCTATCTGCTCAGCTGGAGCTTCGTCTTTGTTAACCTACGCACCAAAGCCTGAAAAGCAGAGGCAGACATAAGAGGATATACAGTCTCCAGAATTAACCTGAGTAGTGGAAGATCCTGGTGCGGGTATGTCTGAGGTTGACATCGCCTCTGTATCAATAGCTTGAGGTGGCTCTGAAGCAATTGGAGTAGAATTGGTAATGGCTGGAGTCGGCTTCTTAGTCTATGGCTCTAAAGGAAAAGAATCTGAATAGGAGGGGAAGCTACTCGCTGCAGGGCCACTGAGTTTTCATTAGCCTTAATCAAGCTGGGATCCATCGTCACACAGGCTCTACATGTGGGTCCAGGTAGAGGGAGATACATAACCCTGCCTCATTACACAATCTATGTATCAGGATGGGAAAAGGCAATGAGGTCTGGGTATGAATCGCCGACTCGTGGATCTGTTCCGCCATAACTTGGGCCCAATCAATCTCGTAGCCAGCTAGAATATTGGCTAGTAATACAACTCTCTCCAAGGTGATCACATTATCCGTAAATGTAGGCCTGATACACCAACGGATAATAGACCACCACAATTTGGCCAGGAAGGATAGCAGAGACTTCACTATCGGTGCGACGTGGTTTGTGACCTACGCAGGCTCGTCACCACCCTCACAGATCTGGCTAGCTATTCACCTGAGGAGCTTAGTGTTCAGATCCACATTCTTCTACTTACTGCCCGTCACATCTTCTCGATCTTAATATCATACTCAGCGGTGGAATGAGGTACCCTGTAGTTTGGCCCAAACGGAACCCTCCTGATTGTCTCCTCGGAGATGTCAACCCTCTGACCTCGGACTAGTACTTCTCGCAACCTTGGCTGATCAGTAGCCTTCTTCCCCTTAGGAAGATCTCGGAGAATAGTGGCATAGTAGGTGGTATAGAACTCCCGAGCTAGATATGGGGCATACTTGCCCAATATGTGTGTTAGCCACCTAAGCCTATGGTGGTCAATCTCAGCTTCTAAATCTGGTACCCTGCTCAGCCCGGAGTCATATAGCCACGACTCCTTATGGAATTGCCTAATAGGTTTTCCTTGGCCTTTAAGCTCCAGTCCCTTGTTGTAGATCTCATTCATGCGTGGAATACCCCATCTGGTATTTCTGGGATTTGTAGAGGTGATAAAAGGATCGACCTTAGTGTGCTGAGTTTGTGAAGCCTCCGGTGAACTGGTCTCAGAGTGAGAGGGAGTCATCTGCGGCATATTGCTATCAGACCCATCACCATCGCCCTCTTCTCAGACTGGGAGGGACTATCCACTTCTATCAGGGCCTGTGCTGTGCGGGCTCGAGTTTGTGGCACATTTGCCTCGGGGTCTATCCGAACTCTATGGACTTTCACAGATCATTCAGATTGCTCAGTCTCAGAGGACTTATCAACCAACTTCTCCTGAAAGCTTGGATAGCGTGTTTATCTTTTGGAGGCATTGTACCTGAAAATCATCCCCAAAACACAATGTGAGCACCATAATGTTTAATCAAGCAGGATTCATACAAAAGAATAAACAAGGAATAACAAAAACCAACAAAAGAAACACAAACAAAATTGCACTTAACTAGTTGCAGGTCTGCAGATACGAGGCACAACTACGATTCGTAGGGTGACCTACGAGTCGTACAGTAGACTCATAGTGCCATGTACCTGAAAAAATATCATTCTGACATAAATAGGAGACTCAAGTATGACTCGTAGGGCACCCTACGAGTCATAGCCTAGGCTCGTAGTAGGTATCAGAATACAATTCAAAACAAGACAGGTCCTACGAGTCCCTTACTACGATTTATACTGAACACTACAATCCGTAGGTGGGTCTCGTATGGTAAATGATAAGGAATAATAGGTTACTGTTATTCCCTACGAAAGGCCACTACGACTCATAGGACATCCTATGAGTAGTAGGAAAGCCTCGTAGCAAGAAACAACAAACACTTGTAGTGCTTGTACCTTCACCACAAAAATCCCAAATTATTCCAACTAAAAATAAACAACATTGAAGCAAGGTCTAAACATATCTCAAGCACACAAACAATCCCATTATTCAAACATGTTTACCCAAGTCAAAACTTATCCCACAAAGATCTACTCATGATCAAAACAATTAAACAACACTTCCCAATCACCTTTAAGAAATACCCAAGAACAAATGATCCCCAAACTCATAATTATCAACACCAACACATAATCATAGGAGTTTAAATGAGTTCAAAACAAAGCCATACAATGGGTATCTCAAATGATAAGTCATTTTCAAAACATACCCACATCAACTAGATTCCAATCTCGACATGAGTTCAAAATTTCTTAACCAAAAATCATGTACTACACATATGATCAACATGTCATTATCACACTTCACCAACAAAGGCAATTTCATCATTCAAAACTATACTAAGGGATTAAAATCGACCATAACCCCATTTCTCATATTATGAAGTCATTTTTTTATGGGTATACTCACTATGATCATTAAACATATATTCATCCAACAATATTCGAAGATCATAACATGAGTGTGCCAAATTTAACCAAGAAAACTTACCAAATGAGCAAATGAAGATCAAATAGATGTAATGAGAGAAATAGGAAGAAGCCAAAACCCTAGTGTGATACTTTAGCCGGAGGTCTTGCCGAAATGTGACGTAGATTGACGGAGAAGATGATCAGAATAGTAGAAAAGGTTTAGAGGATGCTTTGGAGGGGGGAGGGGGGAGAAACCATTTAAAATAAGAGAAATTAGGGGTCATTTGACCCCTAATATACTCAACCGAGTCGACTTTTAAAAATTCTGCTGATCGAGTCTACGAAACCCCAACTATGAGTCGTAGGGCTTCCTACAACTCGTAGGTCCCGGTCTCGTAGCAGACCCAACACTTAGAAAAATTCAGGATTCATACCTAGGCAGTACGAACCACACTTACTACTCATAGGGAACCCTACGAATTGTAGCAGAACCAACATTTAGAAAAATTTAGGATTCATACCTGGGCATTACGAACCACACTTACGACTCATAGGGAACCCTATGAATCGTAAGGTTGGCTCGTAGTATGTATGCTAACTTAAAATCCTTACCTTTTCCTACTACAAGTCATAGTGTGCGCTATGGCTCGTAGTCATGCTCGTAGAGGTTGCTCTAACTGCAATTTTCTTCAAATCTTCAGCTTTGGATTAATACCTGCAAACCAAAACTTAAAATACACCAATTTCCAAAATAACACAACTGACTCAATGTTTTTAAAAATTAAAACAAACATCAATCTGCTACCTAATAATTCAAACAACCAAAATAAACTTAAAAGAAGTCCAAAACATAAAAGATACTTGGGTTGCCTCCCAAGAAGCGCCTTGTTTAACGTCATGGCTCGACTTTGTCGTCATAAGTACTCAAAATTCCTCATAGGCCAATGGGTTCTCATCATCACTCCTAAGATATCTCCTCCTGTTCCTTTACACAAGCTCTAACTATGTGGGAAGTTGCTCAACCTTGTCATCAAGTCTTTGTATTACCATCGCTTATTGGTCCACTTTGTAGTTTGCCTTGATGACATCAAATTTTGCCTCTTGCATCAGCTCTTCTTGCTAATTAATTTTTGTAAGCAATTGCTCAATCATATGCTCAATCCTTGAGAGTTTATCACTAATACATTGTTGATGTGGTAGCCTGAGCCAATTGGTCACACCTTCCTTTCTCGTAGCACATGAGCTTCCCTTTGGAGCACTAGTGGAGGCCACTGGTTGCTCTTGAAGTGTCTGGTAAAATTGGGTGATGGCAAACAATTTTCCCATGTACTCAATAAACTCACTAAATGGTTGTCTCAGAAATGCCCAGCACTTTCCTCCAAATAAAGCATCGGGTTGCAGTTGTTGTTCGGACCTCAGTGCTCGATAAAAAGTTGCCACTAACACATTATCTGTTAGACCATGGATTTACTTCTTCTTGAAGCATTCTTGGTAACTACTGCAAGTTGCACCCAAAGATTCTCTTGGAACCCGCCTAAAGTTAACAAACGAATCCTCCAATTTTTGCTTGTCAGGTTTGTTGTAAAGATCATGAGGAAAGCCCTTTGCATTTCTCCCCAGTTAGAACAAACATTTGCGGGAGGATAGACCCCCACTCCGCAGCTTCACCCCTAAGAGTCATGGGGAAGGTGTGAAGAGCCATGGCATCCCAAGCTAGATATCGTGTCCCAAACACCCCTCTCAGTGTTTAAGAAAAATCTTGGAGATGGGTGTAAGGGTCTTTAGACTCTTGCCCATAGAACAGGACACGTCTTTGCAAGGATTCCAATAATCACTTGTGATGTAGAGCTTTTGTTCGGTCATTGCGCTAACCAACCTGTAAAAAATACAAGAGAATCTAGAAATTAACACTTGAATTAACTAATAGTGAAATTAAGTCAAGAACCTGGCCATATTCCCGGCAACGACACCATAATTTTTTATGTTCACGCTACAACAGTAAACGGTCGCAGTCCGCAATAAACCTAACCGAAGGTTAGGGTCGAATCCACAGGGAATACGGGGATTGAGTATATAGATCCACTAAAATTTATTTCAAGCATCAATTGCTAAAAATTCTCTAAAATTGGGGGGAGGGGGGGTTATGGTTCAAAATTAAGAACAAAAATAAACACTACACTATTTATGCAAGAAGACACTCAAATTTAGGGACAACTTGGGAATTGTGTTCCCCATGATTCGTTGACTCAATTACCCTATACTACACAACCCTAATTAGGAATTTGCATGCAGGATGGTAACTTAGGTTCTTCCAAACTTCTTACGAAAGTGAAGGTCGTATTTCACCATGAAGCTTGGTCGGCAACCATGGTGTGCCAATAAACTATTACCCATTATCCCAGTCAACCTCCCCTTAGTCAGGTCTGGTTGAATAGACGAGAACACATCAATCGAATCCTGTCATTTACTTTCCTTTTTCTATTTGTCACTACCTTGGTCGGGATTGTGATATTAGACGGGTTTGGTGTTGGCCACCACCAAACAACGATCAAATGAAGGGAAATAAGCAGTACATGCAAAACCTCAATCAAAGACATGCACAAAGTCTAGGTCATTTTAAGCCAACTACTCATGGTTCCCACAACCCAAGTTGTGGGTGCTTAGCTACTCGTAGCTAAGGCAAAATCAACAATAATAAATGTAAAAGACATAGTTGAGAGTTTACCCAAAACAATAAAGAACAAGAACACCTTCAAGTTTAAAACTACAAGCTTGGATTAATGGCAAATGAGTACAATGTGATTTTTCAATCCCCAAAAGTGGGTCCTCAAATTAAAAATGAAAATACACACTAAACCCTAGAAATATTCAAGAGAGAATATTAAAAGTGATGGAATTTGAAAATGTTCAAAGTCTTAGCTAAAACCCTAACATTAACTATTTATACTTTTTACAAAAGTACCTTAAAAATTAAATAGAAAATACAGCTGGTAGCAATTACGCCTCACAGATACGACTGGTAGGGTGGCCTACGAGTCGTAATTGGGTCTCGTAGTCAACACTTGGCATTTTAGACTTGACTGCTACGAATCACTATTATGAGTTGTTGCTTGGGTTATGACTCGTATGCTCTTCTCATAGTCTAGGCCTGCAATTGTTGGTCCAAACTTTTGGCTCACTGTTTCTAGCTACGATCCCCACATATACGAGTCGTAATGAGACCTACGACTTGTAGGGCGGCCTTGTATGATTGACCTTCACTTTGCTGCTTCTTAATTTTACTCACTATTTCTTGCAACGAGGGTGCCTTATGACTTGTAGCATAGGCTACGACTCATAAGGTGACTCGTATATCTTGTACTTCAGTAAAATGTACAATTTTCTCCCAAAATCTTGCCAACCTATATTTTCTGCAAGAACAAGACAAAAACTTACAAAAACAATAAGAAGTCGCATTAAGAACTTGCAAAATCCCTTGTTTCAAGTATCAAATGTACTGTATTTTGACAACATATCAAGTACACCGCATAGACCAAGTCATAAAAGGTGTTCCAGAGTTGAAAGTTTTTTACTAAGTATAGAAGAGGTTTTACGAGAGGGAAAATGACCTGTAACATGTTCCTGAGTCGTCTGTCAAGTCGTGGAACAAGATTTAGGAACCTGCAATTTTGATCTAGATTCTATGAGAGCTAATATGACTCGTAATATGTTCTACGAGTCGTCTGATGGATCATAGAATGATAATCATAAACTGACAATTTTGGTCTACTTTCCACGAGAGAGGACCACGACCCGTAACCTATTTCACAGGTCATAAAAGGGGTTTTTTCGACAGCTTTTCTTGAGGGGTAATTTTGTCTTTTTCCATCCCTTTTAATTAAAACCCATGAAGTTTTGGGCTTATTTTGGACCCCTTATTAGTACCCTAAGTGTATTACTCCTCAAAAATACCTAGAAACTTCAGAGAGCATCGAAGAAAGGGAGAAAGCTAGGGTTCCAAACACGTGAGTAGAGATTCTTTGAGAAGTTTACTATTTCTTCTATTTACAGGTATGTAAGGCTAACTAAAACATGAATTATGTTCATCCATGTGCCCCATACCTTGAGTTGATAGAGTTGTGAATGAGTTAAGTCTTCAATACATGATACTCCAAGGTTCTTCTTAAATTCTAATATGTTTCTACGTAATCTTGCATGAATTACTATCTTCTTCAATTAAATACTTGAAATACATGATTTTTCCATACCACATGAACCTAACATGAATTTTCATTATTTTTACAAATTGCATTTAATTGAGCATGCTAGAGTATGGTTTGAGCCAAGAGAGCCTATGAAAACCCTAGATGCTTTAACGTCATTCTTGTTTCCTGAATGCTATGAGTTAGGATGATGTATGATAGAGTCTCTATGAGTCAAGAGTTGAACGTTAAATGAATGTAACCGAAGAGTCGATAGTTGATGTGGTGATTTGAGTTGATAAATGTCCGAAAGAGACTAATTGATTAAGAATGATTGGCTTATCAGCATTGAGTCTTGGGAGGAGTATTGAGTACCGAATGAGTGAGAGTAAGCCCAACTCAAACTTATTAACTACATCGCCAAGCATATGAGAGCATTGAAACTGTTAAGTCGGATGTCCCTCGTGATAGGTCGCTAAAAGATAGACGACTTGGTTAACTGGGATCCTCTATGGATCGATTCTTTCTTTAAACTGGAAAGTACTGAACAACTGTGGCAACATCAACGAGATTATTATACAATCAGTGGCGCATAAGTGATTGTTGTCAGATAAGAGAAACTCCTAGAGAGTTTCCAAACCGATAGACTCTAATTTGATTCGATTAGATTGGATTTGATTTGGACTAGATTGGTATTGATTAGTCATTGTCTACTCTTTATTCTTGCTTTAGGTAGATATTTGACATTTTGATTGAGTATCTTTGGGGTTTGTTACTCTATGTATATCTATTTCACTCAGCTATTTTACATGCTCGTACATTCCACGTACTAACATCCATTTGGGCCTACATCTTTTCACGATGCAGAGACAGGTGTTAGAGATCATCAATAGATGCATTGTTGAGGATCATATCTCATCCAGTTGATTGGTGAGTCCTCCCATACTTTTGGAGGATGCCCACTTAGATTCCATCTACCTTGAGTTAGTACTTTGTTTTCATTGAGTTGGGTAGCCATTTCCCCGTCATGGTACCATCTAGACAGCTTAGTTAGAGGCTTCATAGACTATATTTGGGATTGATGATTTTGGATATTTTCTGACTAATTTCTTTCACACTAGTCCTGTTGACTTATTATTATTTCCTTTATTTGAGATTATCCACCTTTATTCATCATTAATCTCCCGCTGATATTATAAATGTTGATTGAATGAATGGGATGAGGCCAAGTGGTTCACTTGGGGGCTAGCAATAGTTTTCGAGTGTCGGCACGTCTAGGGTAACCTTTCGGGGTGTGACAAAATTGGTATCAAAGCATAGAGTTCAAGTGTCCTAAGGAGTCTATGAACCCGTGTCTAGTAGATTCTTATTTTATGGGTGTGTTGTGCACCACACTTCATAAATAGGAGGCTATATGACATTAGGAAGAGTTACACTTCTTTCATATTCTGACTCATGCGATAAAGCTAAACTCTATGAAATGTCTCTTCTAATCTGTACGGGACATATCTTTAGAAGTGTGGCATTCCTCCAAGATGAGCAGCCAGAGAAAGAGGGCGTCCGGCTAGACATAATGCTAACCAACTTGAGCCCCAGGATTAGGATAAACCCATAGCCCCAGTCGTCCCTAAACAGCCCCCACAGGCTGACATCTCGATTGTTGAACTCCGCCAGGCCATTAGATCTTAGCCTAGGCTTTGGCAACACCTGTCGATAGATAAGGAGCGGGTAGATAGGATGACCAGAACATATCCAGAGTTCAAGAATTCTTGAGGTTGAACCCACTCGAGTTCACAGGGTCTATGTCGACTGAGGATCCTGAGAACTATATGATGAGCTACAGAAAGTATTCCAGGTGATGCATGTGACCGAAGATAATAGGGTTGAGTTGGTTGCCTAATAGCTCAAAGGTGTGTTCAGGCTGTGGTATGACTATTGGAAGAAGAATTTAGGAGATGGTGCCCTAGTTCTGACTTGGACAATTTTTGAGGAAGCTTTCTTAGGGCGCTTCTTTTCGAGAGAGATGAGAGAGGCCAAGGTAATAAAGTTCTTTAACTTGAAACAGGGCTCTATGATGGTGAAGGAATATAGTCTTAAGTTTATGCATCTATCCCGCTATGCTCCTGAGATGGTTGCGTATATGAGAAGAAGGATGGCTTGTAAGTGGATGGGTTGAGCAAGTTGTCAAAGAAATATGGGAGAGGAGCTATGCAAGTGAACAATATGGACATAGGCAAATTGATGATCTATGTGCAGTGGGATGATTAGGAAAGGTAACAGGATAGAGCAGATATCAGAAATAAGAGGCAAAAACCTCCGGCCATAGAAGGAGAGGAAATGAGAATGGTAGCAAGTTTCAGTCCAGGCTAGCACCTTCGTCTGCCAGTGCACCGATGCCCAGAAATTGGAATGAGCAAAAATCATAGAATTTAGGGTCTAGGGATCTCATTCACAGGCTGATGTGACTCTCGGTTCACAAGGTAAGCCAGCATGTGGCAAGTGTGGCAAACTGCACTTGGGGAGGTGTCGTGAGCAAGGTGATGCATGCTATAACTGTAGCCAAATGGGCATTTCCAAAGAGACTGTCCAAAGTGGGCTGACAAGGCCCAATATTTTGCACTAGTGCCACCAGCTAGAAAAAATCAAAGAGGTACTACTTCTGGCATAAGTGGACCCATGAACCATTTGTATGCCATGGGTAGTCGCCAAGATCAGGAAAACTTGCCAGATGTTGTGACGGGTATGATTCGAGTCCTTACTCTTGATTGTTATGTTTTTATGGATCCTCGTGCCACATTCTCGTTTGTGTCTCCTTATGTGGCTAGTATATTTGATAGAACTCCTGAGTGTCTTATTGAACCCTTTGATGTTTCTACTCCAGTTGGTGAGTATATTCTAGCTGAAGGAATCTATAGAGACTATGTATTGTCCGTCCATCATAAAGATACTTTTGCTGATTTGATTGAGTTAGAGATGATTGACCTCGATGTGATTCTTGACATGGACTAACTTATGCCTATTATGACTCTGTTGATTGTAGAAATCGAATTGTCAAATTCCAGTTTCCAAATGAACCTGTCATAGAGTGGAAGGGCAATTTTATTGCACCTAAGGGCAAGTTTTATTTTTCTACCTTAAGGCCAGAAGGTTAATCTCAAAGGGATGTATCTACCATCTCGTCTGAGTCGAGTCGATGACATCTAGTCTTTAACCCTTGAGTCCATTTCGATTATGAATGAGTTTTTCGAGGTATTCCTTGAGGATCTGTCTGGAGTCCCTTCCGATAGGGAGATTGACTTCGAAATTGATATTCTTCCCGACACCTAGCCTATCTCTATTTCGTCATATAGAATGGCTCCCTCAGAGTTGAAAGAGTTGAAAGAACAACTGAAAGATTTACTAGAAAAGAGACTTTATTAGGCTAAGTATCTCTCCGTGGGGCATCTTGTCCTATTTGTTTGAAAGAAAGATGGGTCCCTCAAAATGTGTATAGATTATCGCCAGTTGAATAAGGTGACCATTAAGAATAAGTATCCCTTTTCCGAGGATTGATGCCTTGTTCGACCAACTTCAGGGTGCTACCGTTTTCTCCAAGATAGACCTTAGATTAGGCTATCACCAGTTGAAAGTGAGTGAATGTGACATCCCGAAGATTACTTTTTAAACTCGATATGGTCACTTTGAATTCCTAGTGATGTTTTTTGGGTTGACTAATGCGCCGCAACCTTCATGGAGTTGATGAACAAATTATTCAAATAGTATCTTGACATGTTCATGATCATGTTCATTAATGATGTTCTGGTGTATTCTAGAGATAAGGAGGTACATGCAAATCACCTTAGAATCGGTTTGTAGATGCTCAATGATAATGAGTTATATGCAAAGTTTTTGAAATGTGAGTTTTGGCTCAAATTGGTGGCATTCTTAGGCCATATAATTTTGAGTGATGACATTCGAGTGGATACTCAAAAGATTGAGGTGGTCAAGAATTGGCCTAGACCCATCCCTCCAACTGACATCAGAAGCTTTCTAGGTTCGGCTGGTTACTATTGCAGATTTGTTGAAGGGTTTTCTTCCATATCGACACCGTTGACTAGACTAACTCAGAAGTAGGTCAAGTTTTAATGGTCTGACGAGTGTGAGAAGAGTTTCCAAGAGTTGAAAATAAAGTTGACTACTGCCCTAGTGTTGACCTTGCCTGAAGGAGCTGACACGTTTGTTATTTATTTTGATGCCTCAAGAGTAGGGTTGGGATGTGTATTGATGCAGAAGGGTAAAGTTGTTGCTTATGCTTCCAGACAACTCAAATTGCATGAGAAGAATTACCCCATACATAACTTGAAATTGGCAGCGATGGTGTTTGCTCTCAAACTATGGTGCCACTATCTATATGGAGCGTATGTCGATGTGTTCACAGACTATAAGAGCCTACAATAACCCAAAAGGAGCTTAATCTGAAGCAGAATAGATGGCTTGAGCTACTCAAAGAATATGATATGAGCATCTCTACCATCCAGGTAAAGCTAATTTGGTTATTGACGCTCTTAGCAAGTTGTCTATAGGGAGCACTGCTCATATGGAAGAAAAAAAGGAGGAGTTTGCTAAGGAGGTGCACAAACTAGTGCGATTGAGGGTCCAATTTAATGAATCTGGTGAAGGTGGAATACTCGTGCATAATGGGTCTACATCATCCCTTGTGGTAGGGGTAAAAAAGAATCAAAACCAAGATCTCATCTTACTCCAATTGAAGGAAGATGTGCATAAGTAAGAAAGTAATGGCTTTTTCCAAAGGGGAAGATAGAGTATAGAGGTACCAAGGCATATTGTGTGTCCCAGATGCTGATGGTGTTCGATAGAGGATCATGGCTGAGGCCCACAATTCCAGATATCCCATTTACCTAGGCTCAACTAAGATGTACCATGACTTGAGAGAGATTTATTGGTGGAGTAGAATGAAGAAATATGTTGCTGAGTTCGGTTCCAAGTCCTCAAAATGCCAACAAGTTAAAGTTGAGCACCAAAGGCCATGTGGAGTAGCTCAAAACTTTGAGGTTCTAGACTGAAAATGGGAGATGACCAATATGGACTTCATCACAGGCATACCGAGGTCTCCTGGATAGCATGATTCGATTTGGGTAATAGTTGATCTGATCAAAAAAATCTACTCACTTCTTGGCAGTAAAGATGAGTGACACTACGGAGGATTATGCCCGGTTATACATAAATAAGATCATTAGATTGCATCAGTTCCCCTTGTCTATTATCTCAAACCAAGGAGCTCAATTCACTGGTCAATTTTGGAAGTCCTTCCAGAAAGGTCTGGCCTCAAAGGTGAATCTTAGTACTACTTTTCACCCTCAAACTGATGGCCAAGTAGAGCGAAGAATTCAGACCTTAGAAGATATATTGAGGGCCTGCGTTATTGATTTCAAAGGTAATTAGGATAACCATTTGCCTCCAGTTGAGTTCTCCTAGAACAACAACTTTCATTTGAGCATCCAAATGGCTCCTTATGAGGCCTTTTATGGTAGAAGATGTAGTTCATCGATTGGATAGTTTGAGGCAGGTGAAGCAGGGTTGATTGAGCCAGACTTAGTACACCAGGCTATGAAGAAGGTGACAGTTATAAAAGAAAGATTGAGGACTGCACAGAGTCGTCAAAAGTCCTACACTGATGTTAGGAGAAGAGACTTGGAGTTTGAAGTCAATGATTGGGTGTATTTGAAAGTGTCACCCATGAAGGGTGTAATGAGATTTGAAAAGAAAGGGAAACTGAATTCAAGGTACATTGGCCCTTATCAGATCATAAATAGAGTAGGCAATGTGGCTTATGAGTTAGATCTACCACTAGAGTTAGTGGCCATCCATACGGTCTTTCACACTTCTATGCTCAAGAAGTGTTTCGCCGATTCGTCCTTGGTTGTGCCTATTGAAAAAATTGGAGTGAAAGATATTTTGAGTTATGAAGATATCCCATTCCAAATTCTTGATCGTCATGTTTGCAAGTTGAGAACTACAGAGATTGCTTTTGTCAAAGTGTTGTGGAGAAGTCAATCCGTTGAAAAGTCTACATGGGAAGCTGAAGAGGATATGAAGGATAGATACCCTCATATATTCGTTCCTAACCATGAGAATGTTGAAGGTAATATCCTACTCTTAACTTGAGTTGATTTGTTCATTTCTTGAGTATGACTAGCGATTGTCTAGATTATTGATTGGTTGATAGTTTGATTGAGTATTGAAAGGAGTCTTGATTGTTATTCATGCCTCGAGTCTATCCTTACTCTTCATTCGAGAACAAATGATCCCAAGGGGGATATAATGTAACACCCCAGAAATTTTAAAGTGAAACAGGTCACTAGACCTGGTTCTGTGAGAGGGTTTACGAACCATGGACTGGAGTATAGCCCATAAACTAGGTCGTAAAAGGTGTTCTAGAGTTGAAAATTTTTGATTAAGCATAGAAGAGGTTTTACGAGAGGGAACATGACCTTTAAGATGTTCCACGAGTCATCTATCAAGTCGTGGAACAAGATTCAAAAACCTATAATTTTGGTCCAAATTTTACAAGAGGTAATATGACTCATAATATGTTCTACGAGTCATCTGGTGGATCGTATAATGAGAATCAGAAATTGACAATTTTGATCTACTTTCCACGAGAGAGGACCACAACTCGTAACCTATTTCATGGGTCGTAAAAAGGGTTTCGTGGTCCACTTTAGTAGCTTTTTTGAGGGGTACTTTTATCTATTCCCACCCTTTTTAATTAAAACCACAACGTTTTAGGATATTTTTAGACCCCTTATCAGTACCCTAAGGGTATTACCCCTCAAAAATACCTAGAAACTTCAGAGAGCATTGAAGAAGGGGAGAAAGCTAGGGTTCGGAGCATGTGAGTAGAGTAACTATGAGATTTTCACTGTTTCTTCTATTCCCAGGTATGTAAGGCTAACTGAAATATGGATTATGTTCCTCCGTGTGCCCCATACCCCGAGTTGATAGAGTTGTGAATGAGTTGAGTCTCCAATGCATGTTTCTCCAAGGTTTTTCTTAAATTCTGATGTGGTTCTGTGTAATCTTGCTTGAATTACTATCTTCATGAATTAAATACTTGAATTATATGATTTTTCCATGCTACATAAACCCTAGCATGAATTCTTATTATTTTTACAAACTGCATTTAATTGAGCATGCATGAGTATAATTTTAGCATAGAGAGCCTATAAAATCAACAGATACTTTAACTCCATTCTTGTTTCTCGAATGTTATGAATTAGAATGATGTATGATAGAGTTTTCATGAGTAAAGAGTTGAACCTTAAACGAATGTAACCAAAGAGTTGTTTGATGTGTTGATTTGAGTTGATAAATGTCCGGATGAGACTAGTTGACTGAGAATGATTGTCTTATCAGCATTGAGTCTTGGGTGGAGTCTGGAGCACCAAAATGAGTGAGAGTAAGCCCAAATCAAACTCATTAACTATGTCATCAAGCGTAGGAGAGGATTGAAGCCGTTAAGTCGGATGTCCCTCATGATAGATCCTTGAAAATATAGAGGACTTGGTTGATTAGGCTCCACTATGGATCAATTCGTTCTTTACCCTGGCAAGTATTGAATGGCTATAGCAATATCAGTGAGATTATTGTACAATCACTGGCTCATAAGTGATTGTTGTCGGATAAAAGAAACTCCTAGATAGGTTCTAAACTGGTAGTAGTCTGATTTGATTCGGTTGGATTGGATTTGAATCGGAATGGATTGGTATTGATTAATCATTGTCTACTCTTTATTCTTACTTTAGATAGACATTTGATGTTTTGATTGAGCATCTTGAGTTTTGTTACTCTATCTATATTTGTTTCACTCAGCTATTTTACATGTTCGTGTATTCCACATACTGACGTCTATTTAGGCCTGCATCTTTTCATGATGTAGAGACAGGTGTTAGAGATTGTTATCAGGTGCATCGTTAAGGATCTAATCACATCTAGGGTATTAGTGAGTCTTCCCCTACTTCCGTAGGATGCCCATTTAGATTCTATCTAGCTTGAGTCCTTACTTTATTTTCTTTGAATTGGGTAGTCATGACCTGTCATGGTACCATCTAGATATCTTAGTTAGAGGCTTCATAGAGTAGATTTGGGATTGATGATTTTAAATATTGTCTAAATAGTTTATTTTACACTACTCCTGTTGATTTGTTATTATTTTATTTGAGATTCTCCATCTTTATTCATCTTTAGTCTTCCATTGATATTATAAATGTTTATTGAATGAATGCGATAAGGCTAAGTAGTTTGCTTGGGGACTAGCAATAGTCTCTGAGTGCCGATCATGTCTAGGGTATCCTCTCGAGGTGTGACATGTTGACTAATATATTTTGTATATATATGTATTCCATGGATTTGGCTTAGCACTGAATGAGGCTTGAGGTAAAGGGTCCACCCAAGGGGTCCTTATAGACTCTTTCAGCAAGAATAAACTAATCAATAAGAGTAGAGATATTGAAAGGCTCAATAAGACTCTCAGGAAGGTTCTCAAGCTTATTAGCTAGGTAATGAGTCATAAAAGACAACATTGCATCTGGGTCAAATAAGGCATAATATATATAAGAAGGAAACGAAGCGTACCAATCACAACATCAAGCAAATTCTCTTGATCCTATCAACTACCCATGGCATACAGACGACTTGTACTATTGTCTGAACCCTATTTCAACCTTTCTAATTACGTAGACCTTATTGCTCTATAAAAAAGGTAGGTGTAATACCCGTAAAAATTACTAAAACACCCCTAGAGGGGAGACATGTGCATAACGCGTCTTTCCATGCTCTGTTTGTGAATCAAAGATTGAATTTGCGATCAACACAAAAAGTGGAGGGGGAAAATGATCTCGACCAGATTTTAGAGCAACCGAGTCAAAAAAATAATTTTTCGTAATTAAATCTAGGGTAGTGTATGTACGCTCCTAGGGCGCGGTCCTATACTTGGGATTTTTCTTAAAATTTTCTGGAAAGAACGTATCTTGAGGAATTCATGAAATTACACATGTAAGCACCCTAGGCACGTCGGACATGGTACTTCGGGATCAAATTTTATTCTTTTAATTCTGGAAGGGCACTTTGGTCAATTCCCCAACCCTTCTAAGTTCAATAAACGAATATAAGGGATCTTTTACATAAAGCCCAATCCAAAGAATTTCTATCAACTAAGTTTTCGTATGAGTTGATAGAAGGGTCAACTTCAAATGGCCATATCTCCTAAAGTATAATGAGTTAGATGACCCATAATACAACAAATCAAAGATATTTGAATTAGAATTCCGATGCATCTAATTTCACCTTAATTAGAGTTTGAAGTAGAAAGTTATGACCATTTTAATAAAGAAGAGCAGAGCTGTCTGAAGGTCCACGCCCGAAGCGTGTCACGAACTTGACGCGGACCCTTACTAGATAAGCTAATGCTATTTTGTTTCTTCTTATTTTTAGGGTACTTTTATCCTAAAACCTTTAGGGGTCTATTTAAGGTCCCAAAACGCATAACACATCAGTTTTCATAATTTAAAACGTCTTTTTCATCCCTAAACATAAAAATTTTCATAATTTAAAACCCTCTTTTTCATTTGTAAATATAAACGCTCAAGGATCAATAAGAAAGCCAGCAAGTTAGGGTTAGCTTTCAATAATCCTCCTCAAGGTAAGTTATTCTTCAGAAATTTCAATCTACCCAACCGAATTTCTTCATCTATTCATGAATCTCTACTAGGATTTTAAATCATAACCTAGGGTTTCAAGAAAACAAATTCAAGAATCCCAAGAAAGGATTTCTTGATACTTCTTCTTCAAGAATTGAAATTCTTCATCAAGAATTCTAAAGAGTCTAAGTCAATAATTCAAAAATCAAAGTGAATTCTTTCAACAAATGTCCTCCCAAATTCTTTCACTTTAAAAGAACTACCAAGATTGAGGTTTTGTCCAAGAAAGGTAGTATTCATCAAATTAAGATTGTAGTATCAACTTACCAGATATGTAAGGCTACCTCAAAACCTATTTTTCGTGCCTAATCTATATTCCTTATCAAGAATGCTAGTCAAGAGTAAAGTCAATTTCATTCCTATGGTTTTATGGAGAAATTCTAGAACCTTATCATGAAATATTTGTTATTTTATCATCATCATGCTAAGAACTTCAGTATTGCGTACATCTTATTAAGTTCATGAAGCATTGCAATAGTTACAAGAACCCTAACTAGTTTGAGCGTTATTTTTCCCTATTATGTTTTACTATTGCTCTATTATCAAGCTATGCTTTGAATGATAAGACATTATGTTCATATAATTATGAATCTAGGAAATTCATAAAAGGTTATCCAGTTCAAAGTAAGAGTTGATCAAAGAAATATTTTAGCATGAGTTATACACGTAGTCTATTTACTACACTATCTTTTGAGCATTGCATGTCAGTTTTAAAAAGAGCAGTTCAGCCAGTCAAGGTATTTTGCATTACTATTCATCATGTATAAGTTTTAGAGTTTGAGAAAGCATTACCAGTTTTGAGAAAGAAAAATCAGTTTAAAGGAAATATCTTGAGCCAAGGCTCCAAGTAACAGATTTCAAGTTTTCCCTTAAAGTGTGGCAGTTTTACAGTTCTTGAGCATAGTGCATGTTTTGGGAGCAGTATTGAGCATCGATATGAGTTAGAATAATAATAACTTGAACTCATGAACTGCATAGCCTGCAGAGGATAGGATTATACCAAGATACAACTCCTCAATTGCCACTGAGATGACCCAGTTTTGGGATGGATCCACTCCCCTAGTTTTCGTCCCTTCCCCTGGCAAAGTGTGAGACGGCTCTGGCAGTATGGGCAAGACACTGTATCATCACGAATGCTCATAGTGGTGGTTGTCAATAAGAGAAACTCCCCAAGTTAAAGTAAGCTAGTTCTACACACAGATTTTCGATATATGTTCTATTTTCAGCATGTAGTGCATCATTATTTATGCTAACTTGTTTTAAGACATGTTTTATTTACTTTGAGTATAGTACTTTATCCTTGTTTTTGTTTTGGCTATTTTACATATCGTACATTTTACGTATTGATGCCTTTGGCGCTACATCATTTTATGATGCAGATTCAGGTATCCACATAATAGATGATATTCAGTACGTCAGCTTTCCGGAGACAATTGGTGAGACCTCTTTGCTTTCAGAGGACTCTAGTCATCTTAGTTTATGTATTTTATTTTATATTCAGGTAGACGTGGGTCTTGTTGCGGCACCTATCTCAGTATAATAGAGGCTTCATGGACAGAGTTAGTGAGTCGGTCTAGCTTTTCCATTAAGATATTGTAAGTTAATTACTAATTGTGTGAAAAGTTATTTTCAGACTTTGTATAAAGCCTGATTTGAGATTTTTTGAGTTTTATTAAATATTTCAAAGGTTCATCTTGTAAAGCTTCTGCATACACGTAAAGTTTCCAGTTGAGTAAGTCAGCCAGGCCAAGGGTTCGCTTCGGGAACAATAATGGTTTCCCGAGTGTTAGTCACTTCTAGGGTGTATACTAGGACGTGATAAAGTTGGCAAGTAAGCGCAGAGTTTAAGTGTCCTAGGGTGTCTATGAAGTCGTGTCTGTAGTTTCTTATTTATTAGTGTGAGGGCCTCACTTCTGTAAATGAGAGACTATTGACATCTAAGAAAAGTTTCCCTTCTTTCACATTCTAGATCGTGCAAAAGAGCTACTCTCCAAGAAACTTGTCTATATTCATGCGATTTCTAGATTCGTTCGACTACCTCTCATAATTAAGGTGGTTGGAACAGAAAATTCAGTATCCTTGTTGATGAGTTACCTTCAGATAAAGTATTCAAAAGCAAAGAGACTGCGTTAGGCTTAAGAAGAGCTAACTAGTGTGCTTAAGTTTATCGATCCAAAATAATGCAATCTTATTCTTATGAATCGTGCGTATAGAGCAAGATATGATGTATTTCCAGACTCTGTTCCCTAAATCGTTCTTTAGATGTTATTCTTGAGAGGAAAGTTAAGTATGCCTCTAATACTTAGTAGTATCCCCTTTCTTTGAGAGGAAGTGATTGAAGGCACTTGTAAACCACATATGGTAGAATGATCCTAGAGCTAGAGAGAGGTAGAAATCATGAAGAGTGTGAATAGTAACTGCCTGAAGTTGGTAGCTAAGAGTCACGTGGTGATAAGTCAAGTCCCTTCTAAGTTTTGGTTAAAGAGTATTAAGTATCGTCTAGCTTCTATGATAAGGTAGTTTAAGAGTTGTTAGTTTGTATGAGGTGGTGCACACTCAAATATGAAAGGAGTTGATATTGAAGTAGCATTGTATTAGTAATGATAAGTATATGTGTTGAATATAAGAACAGAGGGCATAAAGTAGTAGTATCTAAACTAGGCTCATGATTTTTAAAGGAGAGTCATGTGAGATTTATAGAGTTATGAGCTTAGCTAGGTGAGAAGGTATAATATATGAGTGGATATTACCTTAACTTATAAAAAAGAGTGTGATGATCGACTTACTTAGATGGACCATGAGATTTCTTATCATGAGACTTAGTGATCTAACATTTCTTGACTCTCTCTCTCTCTCTCTCTCTATATATATATATATATATATATATATATATATATATATATATATATATATATATA
>JAPFFP010059774.1:0-27324 GCA_026153255.1 Solanum medicagineum | reverse complement strand
ATGGGCTAAAGTTACACCCTTAACACGAACTTTATTCGTAATCGAACCTAGATAAATTCGACGTCGAGCCTGGTCTCTGTTTAACTAACGATTTGAGCTAAGCAAGCAGGTGACTCGCCTACTTGCTTACTAACTCCTACAAGCACCTCAATTATTTTACTTCATTTAAGGTCTTAATATCCTCATTTCAACACAAAACATGTATTCACTTGCCCCTCTTAAGCGTTAAACGCACATATGGCCCATTAACGCGAGATTCGAGCACTTTTAAGATTTAGCATCACTTTGTCCAAACCATGTCATGTTTCCTTTGAATTGTACTAGTATTTTAAGGTGTGGGGTGTTACAATCACATCTAGGCTCTAGGCTTGGGTCGTGACAAACCTGGTGTCAAAACACTAGGTTTTTAATGGTCCTTGGCCTTTAGTCACTATTTTTCCAAAAATGCCATACTGAAGCCCTTGAGCCTATGTTACAAACCTAGAATGTCCTAAAGTGATCCTAGTCTAGTTACTTGAAGCTCTGAGTTGTGAGTATAGAGGCAAGCCTATGGTATTAGTAATTATTCATGAATATCTTTTGTGAGAGTGAGTGTTTTTGCACAATCCCAAAGCGAAATTTGAAATCATCATTGAGTGTCAAAAATGGGACTTCTTGTTGTGAGAGCACTTGCATTCATTGTTATCATTTGACTTGTTCAGTGATTGTCAACTGTTGATATTCCCTTGCTTGTCATAGTTGTGTTGTCACATGCACCAGCTTGCATTGGTTTGCTAAATAGCTATTTGATCCTGTTTTGAATAATTAATTTGGGTATCTGAGTTTAAATTGTAGGTGATGTATTCCATTGGGTTAAGGTTGTGTGTTACTGTATTTTCTATATAGATTGAGTCATCGCTTGAGGACAAGCAACAATTTTAAGTTGAGGGTGTTGATGTGCTATCAAAATACAACACTTTTGATACTTGAGACATAGAATTTTGTGTGTTCTCAATGCGACAGTTATTGTTTTATGTGTTTTTGTGTTTAGTTTTGCAGGAAAACAGGTTGACTATGACTTGGGGGAAATTGCAGATGAGTTCTGATTTTTGGTAATTTACGAGACCCTCTACGAGTCATAGAGGAGGTTTCGTGACAAAATACAGTGAAGGATAATATATGAAGATCAGCTATACGAGACCTCTATACGAGTCGTTGAACATTCTACAAGTCGTACAGATGGGATTAGTTAAGATTTCCAATGATGGATGATGTGATACATTTGAAGTATACGAGAGAGCAATACGATCATGAATCAGTCTATGACTCGTAAAGTGAAGTCGTAGAAGAGTAGTCCAACATCCCAGAAGCTGATTATGAGACCCCGACGACGACTCGTAAATCAAATTACAAGTCGTAGAGAGCTTTCGTGGAGTTTGCCAACCAGTTGTTCTTTTTTCTTAGGAATTAATTGTAATTACTATAACTAGTACTTTATTGTTATTGTACAAGGGAGGACGTCTATTCAGTACTTTTAGGGTTTGTACTTGGAGAACTCAATACTTGAGAGAGAAGATAGTGAGAAAACACTTGTGAGTAAATTTGATCTTGAAACTTATGATTCTCATTCTTCTTGGATTTGCTTGATCTTAATTCAATTGGGTAAGTGTTTAATTATGTTTTCTAAATTCATAATTTCCTTATCTACCCATAGCATGAGTAACTAAATCCACATGTAGGGTTGTGGGAACCATGAAGAATTAACTTAGTAAACCTGGGTATTTTGCAATTTGTAGAGTGGGTATATGCATGTATTAATGTATTCTCTGTATTTAGCATGCTTTCTAATGTTTGGCCAACATTAAAACCCGCCTAGTGTAATTGACTAGACTAAGGTAGTAAGGAATAGGGAAATAGATTGATCAACAGGATTCAATGATGTGTTCTCGTCTAATCAATCGAACTAGGCAAAGGGGAGGTTGACTGGGACTTATAGGTAATGGTTAGTGTTGCACACTATGGAGATTGGCCAAGTGACATAGTGGAATTTGCCTCTCTCCTTTGACCAAAGGACTTTGTGAACTCAAATTATCGTCCTTCATTCTATACACTAGACAAGAATTGGATTATCCGGTGATACTAAGTTGGGGAATCATGAGGAACAGGATACCCTAGTAGCTCTTTATTATTGATTATCTTTTGTGATAGTTTTATTTTCTTTCTTATTGATTATTGCAGACCCCTCCCCCCTTCAGGGAATTGAGTTGGTTAACTACTTGAATTACTTATTCGTGAATTGGTATTGAGTCTAGGTATTCCCTGTTAGGCTTTATATCTCGACAATGACTGCTTTATACTCTAAATAGGAGGTGTAACTTGGGCGACATCAAAAACTCTCTTAATAAACAAGAAAAGTATGCAACAAATTTTAGAACACACGTTGTCCAAAACTTCAACACAACCATTACCAGCTTATTTTTCTTGTTTTTCATGGAAATGTCATTGTAAATACATAAGTATTTTTACTTACCTTAATCTTCAAGAAGTAGGGATTCTCCAAGAACCTAAAAGTTTCTTGTGGCTGCTCCATAAAGTCAAGAAGAGTAACAAAGAAACTTTGTAAAAACAGAATTTTTTTCAAGTTTAAAATGACTTAATGAGATGGTTTTAAGACCCTTCAAAGGGACCCATCTTAACCTACTTTCTCCTCCATTTTAAGACATAGTTTAGACAGTTGGTGATTTACCTGCTTGGCCCTTTCACTTGGGGCTTAATGGGCTCCAATTTGATGGGCCTTGGGTGCCCATTTTTCTCTTTTCCCTTCATGTAGTATGGGCCCAAATTGTCAAGTGGGTTGTGATTGTACTTGGGTCTTTCTCCTATTTATCTTTGGTTGCAAAAGTCGTCCCTTTATAATGGTAAACCATGGGCTATAATTACACCCTTAACTTGGGCTTCGTTCATTACTGGACTTGGACAAATTTGGTTTTAGGACTCATTTCTGCGTCCACTACGTTTTACATAATATTTGGCCTCAAGTGAGTTCACACATGCGCATGTTTGTGCAAGGTTTGAGCATATATTTCATATTGAGCTTATGTTCCTTGATTATGATCAAGCATCTTGTTATTCTGACTTATGATTATTGTTGCATTGCATCCCGCATACTTAGTACATTCAAAAGTACTAATGCATACTTTATGCCTACATGATATTAGCATGTGGGGACCGGAGTTACATTTGATCATCCTCCTTATCCACGTGGCTAGTTCGCTCCTTTAAAGTAAGCTTTGGTGAGTCCTCCATGTCAAGGACAATATCTACTTATCTCATGCTATGTTGAGACTCTTTCTCCATATTGAGTACTTACTATTATGAGGGTGAGCCTAGGGAGTGTCTTGGCCCCTGCTCAAAATCTAAAGTAGAGGTGTTATTAGATGTTAAGTTTGTGTATATTTTCAAGCTTGACTTGTCTTATGATTTATATGTTTATGAAGAGTATCTCCTTAGTTACATTTTCCCTTTTTACTTTACTCTTATTATCGCTCATTTGCTTCTGCAACCAAGAATGTGTGCATGTTATGATCATGAGGCTTGTTTGGATTGTATTCGTCCATCTCATTTGTTATGTCACGTCTAGGACCTAGGCTTGGATAGTGACAAACTTGATATCATAGCACTAGGTTGTTAATGGTCCTTGAAAATCCAACACACCGCATCGATTAAAATCTTATTCATAGTTGTAAAGGTGCCATAACTATGAATAGGAAGCTATGGTGTTTTACGAAATGTTTCACTTCTTCATGGCCTATATCGTGCTTTAGGTGTAAGATAAGCCTTTTCCCCCCTAACACTATCCTAATTTTGAGTCTGTAGGGTTTTCTTAACTGGTGTTTTTTCCCTAAGGACATTTATTTTCTATTAAACCAACATGTTTAAGATGTGTAAGTAGTACTAATTGCATATTGTACTGAAATCCATGGCATATGTTAGTTTTTGTTGAAAAATGAGATCCCCCTATTTTTGTGATAAATGATGTGTTGCTTGGTAGTTGTGATAACAACCATGTGGAATCAGGGATTGACAATATTTGTTTTGACAAGTTAGGACTTAATTATGATAAAAAGCATGATCTGAGAGTCTAAGTTGATAGTGTATTCAGTGCCAAGTGTGTGTGAGCTTTATTTATGATTCTTATACTATGTTTCAATTCAGAACATGCCCTATTACTCTAACTCAGACTATAGGTTAGTTGGTCAGGAAAGGATCATAGGTCATTCCTCATTTTAGTCCACTTACCCTAAAAATAACCATCTGAATGCTCTGTTTGTCAATTGATCATAATGTTTGAGCCTTACATGTACCTTTTTCTTTCTATACACTTGAGTAACCGGGCCTTTTTTTCTGTGTAATCTTGAAATCAGATCCTGGTTCCTCCTTGAATATTATGCACCTCGACTTAGGCTAAAAGCCTAAGTTGAGGGTGGCTACCAAAAGAGGCCCTAGTTCATAGGTTGGATATTGTGCACCTCAAATCAAGCCAAAAGCGTAAGTTGAGGGTGGTTGTTGCAAGGAAATCACACCAAATGGGGAAGGAAGCATAGCGATGCAATAAAAAAGGTAAAATCTGAAGTAGGTGTAAAAAAATAGATGCCTAAATTGTGAGCTAAAAAGTAAAAGAATTGAGAATAATAAAATGTAATTAGCAAAAAAATTTTAAGTAAGGCACCTAAAAAGGTTTGACATAGGAAGAGGGGATCAATGAGTTGAAAAATATCAATGTTGGTAAGGCAATAGCGCAAAATAGTGCAGAGTTAAGGAGGGGGATAGTCACTATATTGCAAACATATCACACTGAAGGCCCCCGAGCCTATGTTACAAGCTACGAAAGTTCTATAGTGATCATAAGTTAACTAGTTTAATGTCATGGTCATGAGTATAGGGGTAAGCCTATGGTATCGTATGCTGTGTTTCAGTGTTTATTTGTGAGGTCGAGTGTTTTTGTCGTTCCCGAGCATTGAATTTGAACATAGCATTATGAGTGAAATATAGGACTTCATTTTGTGAGGGCACTTTTGAACTACATTATTGACTTTATGTTGTTTCGGTGATTGTTACTTATCTATGTTGCCTTCCTTGTCATAGTTGCACTATCTTGTATTGATCTGCATGAGTTTATTTGATAATTATTTTATATATGCACTATGCATTTAGCTGGGTATCTGTTATTTATTAATATATTATGTATCCCATGAGGTTGAGGTCTCTATGTTGTTGTATTGCTTTTGTAGATTGAGTCTTTCGCTTGAGGACCAACAATAATATTAACTTGAGGGTGTTGATGTGCGGCCAAAATACGGTACTTTTAATGCATTAAACTTAGAATTTTAGTGTTCTCAAAGTGAAGTTAGTATGTTTGATGTGTTTTTGTGTTCATTTTGTAGGATATCAGAAATTAGGATGATTTTGGGCCAAGTTATACAAATTGTAGAACTTTGATGATGTAAATGTAGCTAAATCCACAGGGTTGTGGGAACTATAAAGAGCTAACAAAGTAAAACCCGAATAGTTCATAATTTTTGAAAATGTGCATGCGTGTATTAATTATCTCTACGATATGAGTGTTTTTTAATGGTGACTAACATTAAAACTCACCCAATTCTTACAGAACAAGGAGGTAATGAATGGGATAAGAGATAATTAATAGGATTCGATGTGATTACTCTCATCTAATCAACCTGAACGGATCAAGGAATAGTTGTACTAGGACAAGGTAAGGGTTAGTAGTGCAACACCTCGAGGATGGGTCAAATCACGTGGTGAAGTTTGCCTAGTGTCTGGATTAAAGGGTTAGGTGAACATAACTCACCATTCTGCATGCTACACACTAGAAAAGGTTATGAATATCTGATTACACTGAATTAGAAATTCATGGGAAACACAATACCCTAGTTACTTCTCCCACTAATTTCACAACACTTTCACTTGACGGTTAGATTCTAGTTTAGGTTTATTTATTGCATTTTACGAACCCCCATTTTAAGGAAAAAAATTGATTAATTCATTCTAATTGCTTATAATTATTCCAAGTCTAGATCTTATTCCTCGTGGAATCAACTCCAACCACTGTTAGGTTCTGTATTTTGAAGAACGACCACTTATACCTTGATTTGAAGGTGTAGTTTGGGCGTGATCAAAGTTTACTTTCTATGTAGCAGAATTATGGATTCTTTTCTTTTTGATAAAATCGACCATTACCGGTTCCATCCATCGATGTATTACCTGGTATGCTTATGACAAGTATGCTAGTTATGCTTAGTACTTTTTAAAAGTTGCTTGCTTAAAATGGCCCATAGTCCCTTTAACCTTATTTTTCGCAATTGTTTTTATTAAATGCCTATAAATACTTAAGATGCTTAAGATGGCTTGGGTGAGGTCCCTTGGGGTTTCTCATTCATCGTGTTATGACTAAGCCCCTAGGTCAAGTCATTACAAACTTGATCAGAGCACGGGGTTTTAAAATGTTCCTTGGATGTCCATGCATACCTCATAGCGTAGAGTCTCATTCAAGGTTGTAAAGCGCGTCAGTAGCTTGAGTGAGAGGCTATGAGATGGTTTAGAAAATTCTTCCCTTCTTTCTTATTCATGTCGTGTCTTAGAGTTGAATAAGGTTTTCTATTAACTAATGGTGGGCTTTCGCTTGTTTCTAGATAATGCCACCACAAAGAGCTCCCCATCAACGAGGCACTCCCTAAAACGCCCCCAAAATGCCCAAAAGTGTGCCTCAAAAATGCCCATATCATAATTTCATTATATCTCAAAATCCATTCGTGATATCAAAAATCTGACTTCATATTCATGATCGAGGTCAAAATAGATTTGGAAATGAGTATAACCCCGATTTTAAAGCACCCATAGAAAAATTTCAATTTTACAAATTTGCGGATTCCAGAGACGATCTACACCTCGGCTACAACGCGCCAAGAGCCCAGATCAGTGTTATTTGTGCCTCCAAAATCCTGTTTCAGCCTAAGGCATTAGGGTCTTGGGCCCATTCCCTTCTATGTGTAAAAACACCTATACTTGCCATTTTTCAACCCTATATCGCTCAAGACACTCTTAAAACCCTCTCTAACACTTACCCAAATATTTCATCCAAAATTCAAATGTTCCAAATTCAATCCCGGATCTCAAGAACTCTCTTCAGGCTTCAAGCCTCCTTCAAGACTACATCAAGAAAACCCAAGTTTGAGGTATGTGGTTTCAACCATTGGGTTCTTTCACACATGGTGCCTAACCTTCCTTTTTATGTAAAATTGCATGTTTTCAAGTTGGATTATCCATGGGTATCTCTTATTATGTAATTTGATTATAAATTATGTTGGGATTTCATAAAATGTTGACTGTTTATGCATGTTTTGAGCTATGAATCTTTGATCTATTATGAGATTGATGAGGGGTGTTAAGGTTTCTTGATGAGATTTGTACTATGTATCGGTGGATTGATTTACATTGAGTTTTCTCACATGATTTCACTCTTGAATTTCATGATTTTGAACTAGCATCACACACCCGCCATGTGCTTGATAAAATGTCGTGACATGAATTCTTAGGTTATTGATGGTCTATGAAATGGTTTGTAAGATAAGTGACTCTATGATGATGAAGGGATTGTATGTATGTATTCAATTCATGAAAAGTATCTATAGTGTTGCAAGTTAACCACACCTTGTGGAGGGGGTGATATGCCTCAACCACTTTGATTGGGGGGGGGGGGGTTGCTATGCTCATCTACCATGTTGAGGGGTATATACCTTGACCACTTTGATGGGAGGTGCTATGCCCATCTACCATGTTGAGGGGTATATACCTTGACCACATTGATGGAGAGTGCTATGCCTATCTACCATGTTGAGGGGTATATACCTTGACCACTTTGATAGGTGGTGCTATGACCATCTACCATGATAAGGGGTAGATACCTCAATCACCTTCCAAGGGGGTGGCATGCGTTGGATTCCAAGTAATAGCTTGCTTGATCGGTGATGATGGTCTCTTTATACACATGTAACCAATATTCTCAAGATATATGCTTTACAAGCATGTTTTACTTCAAGCATTGATCATGCATGCCATATTGTTATTATACTTACCCATTACTCATGTTTATGCATTTTGACTAAGATGCCTATGTCTTGTTGTATTGCATCCTACATACTTAATACATTCAAATATACTAACGCATACTCTATGCCTACATGATGTTATCACATAGGAACCGGAGCACCTAGTGATCATCCTCCACATGGCTAGCCTTGACATTTTGGAAGAAGAGCTTTGGTGAGTCCTCAAGTTAGGGGACATTAGCTATCTTACTCCTGTCACGTGTTTTTCTCTATGTTGATCTTTGATACTATGAGGATGACCTCGGAAAGTGTCTTAAGTCCCCCTCTAAGCTGTTATTAGAGGTGTGTTGGAACAATTGATGTATCTATGCTTTGAGCTTTGACTCTTCCATTTTTATGCTATCACAAACTTCCCTTAGTCGCGATTTCCCTTTTCATTATCTCTTATTGTTGTTTACTTTGCTTCTGCGACCAATGATATGTGTATGATGTGCTAAGAGGTTTGTTTCGAGTCCCTTCGGTTTCTCATTCGCCCTTTAGACTTGGGTCGTGAAAAACATGGTATTAGAGCACTAGGTTGTTAATGGTCCGTGGAATCAAACACATCGTGATGATTAGAGTCTTATTCATGGTTGTGAAGTGCACCACAACTATGAGTAGAAGGCTATAATGCGTTTTAGGAAATATTTCCCTTCTTCTTGATCTGTGTCATGCTATAGAAGTTAAGGTAAGGCTTTTTCCTCTAACGAATGTTCTTGGCTATTCTAAATCATGCCTATTCCAAGAGGAAGACCAAGGAGAGCTCATTCACCCGAGGAACAATTGGCTCCTCCCGCTCCTCAAGCTCCTCAATATGAGGGAGTGGCTCATGAATAGTTCAGAGATATTACTACCATGTTGCTTTATGCACTGGCCAACCAAATCAACCAAGGGACCCAAACTCCTCATGCTCCTACTCTGGCCTCTAGGGTGAGAAATTTTACTAGAATGAAGCCGATGGAGTTCCATGGGTCTAAAGTGGATGAGGATCCTCAAGAATTCATTGACAAGGTGCATAGAGTGTTATGTATTGTGGGGTTATTTCAGAGGAAATGGTGGAGTTGGCAGCTACCAACTTAAAGGAGTGGCTCAAATTTGGTTCACCTAATGGAAGATAAAGAAGGGGAACAATAATGTCATCCTTTAGGAAGAGTTCAAGGCAGGATTTCTCAACTGGTTCTTCCCTATAGAGCTAAAAGAGGCCAAAATGATGGAACTTATGAACTTCAAGAAAGGTTCCATGAGTGTGAGGGAGTATACCCTCAAGTTTAACCAACTCTCCAAATATGCTCTACAATTAGTGGCCGAGCCGAGGTCTAGGATGAACAAATTTGTGTAGGATGTATTCGACTTAGTCAATGAGGTATGTTGAACCACCATGTTGGTAAGTGATATGGATTTTTCACGCCTCATTACTTATGCCAAACAACTGGTGGGGGAAAAGCTTAGAAACAGAAGATGTGGTGAGGCCAAGAGGGCCCGTTTTGAAGGTAGATTCCGAAGTCTCAAGGGTGGCTGGTTTCCTCAAGGCGAAGGGTCTTTCAATGCTCCTAATAAAAGGTTTGCTAATGACAACCCAAGGCCAATGATGTAGAGTTTCTATGGGTAGTGTGTCTTATCTTGAAGATGATGGAAAAAGGGAGTTAGCCAAAGATGTTCATAGTTGGCTAGATTGGGAGTGCAATTGAGTGAGTCTGGGAATGGTGGTACAATGGTGCTTCATGAGTCTGAATCTTCTTTGATTGAGGACGCTAAGGCTAAGCAAGAACTTGATACCGCCTTCTTTGAGTTGAAAGCCTTATTGAAAGAGGGAAAGGTAGAGGTTTTCTCACCAGGGGGAGATGGTGTACTTTGATATCAAGGGAGGTTCTGCGTGCCCAATGATGGTTAGTTGAAGAATTTGATCATGCAAGAAGCTCATAACTCTTCATATTCCATTCATCCCCGCACCATAAAGATGTATAGAGACTTGAGGGAGATTTATTAGTAAAATGGAATGAAGAAGGACATTGCTGTCAAAATATGCCAATTACCAACAAGTCAAAGTTGAACACCAAAGGTCGAGTGGCATAGAACAAGACATTTACATTCCTACTTGGAAGTGGGAAGAGATTAACATGGACTTTGTAGTTTGTTTGCCAAAGATCAAAAAGGATATTAACTCCATATGGGTGATAATTGATCATATGACAAGGTTGGCTCATTTCCTACCGGTTAAGACTATATTCATTGTCGAAGATTATGCCAGTTTGTATATTCGAGAGTCGGTAAGTTTGCATTGGATTCCATTTTCCATCAGGTTGAATCATGGATTTCAATTCACTTCTCATTTTTGGAAGTCCTTTCAAAAGGGGATTGGTACTATGGTGAAGTTGACTACCTCTTTTCATCCCTAAATTGACGGGCAAGCCGAAAGGATTATTCAGGCATTAGAAGACATATTGAGAGCTTATGTGTTGGAGTTTAAGGGGAGTTGGGATGAGCATTTTCAACTTATTGAGTTTTCCTTCAAAAATATCTTTCATGCAAGTATTGGGGCAGCACCATTTGAGATGTTGTATGGTAGATGGTGTAGATCACTCATCGGGTGGTTCGAAGTTGGTGAGGTGGAATTAATAGGACTATACTTGGAATGCTATGGAGAAAATTCAAAGCATAAAAGAGAAATTGCAAACATCCTAAAGCCAAAAAAGTCCTACTCCAATATTAGAAGAAGGGAACTTGAGTTCCAAGTTGCTGATTGGGTCTACATGAAGGTATCTGCGATGAAAGGTGTGATTCGGTTTGGTGATAAAGTGAAATTGATCCCTAGGTATGTGGGGCCTTATAAGGTGGTGAGAAGAGTGGTAAAAGTGTTATGAGTTGGATCTACCCATTGAGTTGAATTTAATTCATCTGATTTCATGTGTCAATGTTGAGGAAATTTATAGGTGATCCAAATTCAATAGTTCCTTTGCATGATGTGAACATTGAAGAGGATTTGAGTTGTGAGGAGGTACCAGTTCAAATTTTAGACCGGCAAGTGATAACGCTATGGAACAAGGGTGTTGCATCTATCAAACTGCTTTGGAGAAAGCAACAAGTTGAGGGTGTTGCATGGGAAGTGGAAGTGGATATGATGAAGCGTTACCCGCATCTATTCCATTCTGCTCAAGCCTAAGGTATTAAGAAATTCTTCCTAAAACCTCAAATTCCATGCACTTTAGTTTTTCTTGATGTATGCATTTATTTTGATGTTTATGGACTGTTTTGAGACATGTTTTGAAAGGGAGTTTCGAAAATTTTGTGAAATGATATTATGTTGTATTTTTGCATGCCTACTAGGTTGTTAGCTACTACTTTACTCCTTAAAGTCTTCCTTTAAGTACAATCAAGGACGAATGCTCCAAAGGGGGAGCTAATGTAACGACCCTCGTTCCAGAGCCTAAGAGTGTAGAGAGTTGGCCTAAATATGAAATGAAGGTAAGATTGTGCAGTGACTTATGGCCCGTAGGTTTGGTCCATAAACATGAACTTCAAGAAAGGGAAAGGGTTTCCAAGTGTGGGGTAACCCATGGACCATGTGATGTCCTGTAGGCTCCATTACAGTTTGTAGATAAGGTCATGAGTGAGACTGTCAAACATGACGAGAATTTAGAGCTTGCTTGAAGATGACCCACATGTTACCAGATTGCACATAGGACAATGCACAGCTTGTAGAATCCCTTCGTGGAATGAGACCAAGAAAATGAGAAAAATGGCTAACTTTGGAAGGACTTCACGTGTCCAACCACGACCCTTAAGATTTTACACGGCCTGTAACAACGCTTCATGGTTTTGGGTCTAGCAAAAGTCAGTTTCAAGGATTTCAAATGTGTTACTATTCAAATGGGACTTACGGCTGTAAACAAGTTTTCATAAGTGAATCCGACAGTTTTTAATGAGGGGTAATTTGGTTAATTCCATTACTTCTATTCCTAAATGCGGTCGTTTTGGGATCCAAAAGGGTCTTAAATCAAGTCCCAAACGCTAAGAATCCTTCATTTTTTCCGTTCTGTCAACTCTCAAAATTTTCCTAAGGCAAAAGCTCTCAAGAAAAAGGCAAGGTAGGAACTAGGGTTTCAAAGTTCTTCACCAAAGGTTCCAAGTTTATTCTTCCCAAGTCTCTTACAATATGTGAGTTGATTTGTGAGTACCCTTCAACCCAATTATCTTTTAAGCATTTTACCTTTCCTATAAGTTCCTTTAAGATACTATGCACGCTTATGATGATTTCGTGATGTTTTATGATATTAAATACTATTCATGATATCCTATGATGTTATACTAAGTATATATGCATGTTTTGAGCTATTGATGATGATCCCAATGATGGGTCTCGACAACAATGAAGTATGCACATTTTTATGGTCCTTAAAAAGAGAAATTTACTCATGTTTCATGTGGTAGATGATTCTCCTATTTAAGAAGCCTAGCCCACCTAGTTTTCAAGTAAAGATCTGAATGATTCATCATGATGATTAGTGCATTAAAGTTAAGTTTTAAGTAATGATATGTCAAAGATATAAGCATGTTGACAATTGCCTTAAAGATGTTTAAGAAAGGTCCCCAAGATGAAAAGGCAATACTCACTTGGTAGTTCCTATGTTCGAGATACTCCTAAGGTTGCTACTTATGATTCTAAGTACTATTTTTAAAGATTTTGTGAGATGATTAGCACTGAATGTGACTTGTGGTGAGTTTCGGTAAGGGAACATTAGAAGCAACCCTTTATCGCATTAACTATGTGCCACCATAGGAGCCCATCTAGGCTAGAGTAGTGTATCCATGTAGGCTATTTATGTTTTTAAGATGTATGTGAAGTTGACAGAGTTTCACTTGGCAAGTGGTCTCCCCATGCCAACTTAAGGGGTTATGTTGGATTCCATGTAGTAGATCATATGGTCTTAAAAGTTAAGGTCTACTCCCACAATTTTATGATTCGAAAATATGTTTTCCATTACATGTGATTTCTCATGCATTGACTCTTATTCATAGTTAGCTATATTCCTTGTGCCTGCATATGCTCACTTTATGTATCTTTCATCTCATACGTAACTATATGTTATATTTATGAATGACGGCATTACAATTTAATACATGCATTGCATCTCACATACTTAGTTCATTCCATCGTGTTAATATATATTTTGCCTGCATGATTTAATCATGTGGGGAGGCACTCCTCCACTGGCTCATGGCTAGTATTTGATGACTAGTACTGTTATTTTGGTGATCCTTTTAGTTCGGGACTCTACCATTTTCCTTCTAGCTTGTATTCTGCACTTTTGAGACAATGTATTTGTAGCCCTTTTTTGAGGCGTTTACTTTATACATTGCATAATTATGGATTCTTTTCTATTTGAAAACTGACCGTTACTTGTTCCATCCATCGATGTATTAGTAGGTATGCTTATGGGAAAAGTATGTTAGTTGTTCTTATTACTTGTTTAATGTTGCGTCATTGCTTAAAATGCCCATAGATCATATTCCCTTATTTTTTGGAAAAATGTTTTTATTAAATGCCTATGAATGCTTAAGATGCCTGATATGGCTTGTGTGAGGTTCCTCCAGGTATCTCATTCGCCATGTGACAACTAAGCCCCTAAGTTAGGTTGTTATAGAGAGGACTTAGAGATTGAGGCTCATCCTCTTAGTTGAGGCATAACTATTAGTAGTGAATCTCATTGTCCCACAACTTTGTGCCACCATAGGTTAAAAGATCACCAATTAGGGAAGGTTGACTCCTTAGAGGTATCATCTGCCAGATGAGGCTTGATTCCATAGATTAACCACCTGTTAGTAGAGGCTTGCTCACTAGTTAGCTTTACAGGATCCACTTCGGCATAATGGATTGTCACCTTAATAAGTGACTTCCTCTTTCCTCCAGTATAGAGGTAACATTAGAATTTCATCTTATAGCTCACATGGTTTATGCTGGTTATGATGACTCTCATATTTGACTATGGACTCTCTCAAGTTTTTATTATATCTTACCTATGTTCATCATCTCTTACAAGGTTAAAGGTTTTCATACAAAGGCTTATGGCAGATTTTTCATCACTTATTACTCTTACCATGATTTCAAGTTTCATTATCACTTATTGTATTTTACAAGGATACAATTTTCTTAAGTGAATCGTGACTATATTGTGAACAATGGCATTCATGGTATCTCGATATGATGGTCTTCTATACTTGTTTTCCACATATATACACATATGTCCTTGCTTATATTTCATGGATATGTACGTTACTATTATATACCCATATTACATTGCATGCCTGCATACTTAGTACATTCAAAAGAAGCAATTCATACTCTATGCCTGCATTATATTACAATGCAGGTGCAAGTGACCCTATCATCCATCTCCGTGGCTAGATCCAGATATTCGATGATCCCAATTGGGTGAGTCCTCATGGTTGGAGGATAGGACCTTCTATCTTATATTTCATGTTCGTATACATTTCTAGAGATAGTCTTTTGTTTATGGTTAGGGTGAGCTAAAGTCTGTCTACGCCCCCATCTTATGTCATGAGTTACAAGCATGTATTTAGACCTATGTGTTACTTCAGTTTCAGACTTGTATCTCATATGCTATGATATATATTATGTCATGACTCATGTTATGTATATGCTTCTGTGTATGTATTTATCGTTGAATTGCCTTGAATGCTTGATTGAATGCTAAGGGGTTAGTTTGACATTCTCTCGGGGATCTCACTCACCGTGTTACGATTAGGCCTAGACTTGGGTCATGACACACACCATAACATTCAAAACATAGATAATAAAACATGAGAATCATCTCACAGTTATTCAACGTTATAACACATTTTAACATTGAATATATATAACACATTAACTAAAATAAATCATAATATCAACATTCAAAGAGACTTCATGGAACTCATAAATTTTCCATACTTGAAAGCAAGTAAAATAAGGAATATGTCACGATCCAAACCTAGGGCCTAGACGTGACACGGCCAATCAGAAGTCCGAAGACAACCCAAACAAGCTTCTTGATTGTAACAAGCACACATTCTTGGTTGAGGAAGCATAATTAAGCTATACTAAGAGACAGTTAATAAAAAGAGGGAAAATGGGACAAAGGGAAGTCTTTGATAATTATAAAAGTGTAGAATGAGTCAAGCTCATAGCATATACAAAGCGAAGTATCTAACAACACTTCTAACATAGAATGGAGCGGGGGCCAAGACACTTCCCGGGCTCACCCTTCATAATATTAAGTATCCATTATAAAGAAGTAGTCTCAACATAACATGGAAGAAAATAGATATCTCCCCGGATGTGAGGACTCACCAAGGGCTAGCTATAAATAGTCCGACTAGTCACGTGGAGGAGGATGATCAATAGGAGTTTCGGTCCCTACATGGTGATATCATGTAGGAATAAAGTATGTGATAGTACTTGGAATGTACTAAGTATGCGGGTGTAACGCAATAAGAATCATAAGCATAATAACTAATATGCATAATCATAGGCAATAGACATGAGTTCAATATGGCATGTATAATGAATGCTTAGGTGTAACATGCTTATGAGTAATCGTACTTTCCTAGATTGTACCACACACTATTGCGACATGAATGGCTTATCCAAAACCTTGTACTGAAGGGTAAAGAGTATAGCATGAAGCATGACCCCATCTAGTAGGTAACTGATAGTACATGATATTAAGTCGTACATAAGGCTAATACTTGCAACATGGTTCATGACCCCTTCATGTAAACATTAGGTAATGCATAATAATATGATATACATAAGGGTAAGGTATATAATTTGGTTCATTGACCCTTCATATAGACATTTTCCTTGTACTAGAGGGTGAGGAGTACAATATGATTGATGACCCCTTCTAGTAGGCTTCACAATTCTCAAGAAGATAAACCTTAGCATAAGGGCTCAATGGTTCACTTGTAGATCATTACGACTCATCATGACTTCAATGCATGCTTGGAAGCCCATAAATATCTTAAAACACTGGACTTGTAAATCATGTAATAGTTCATCAACAACTTGAGGATTCTTGTCATGTAATTTTATCTTAAACTCAATGCAAATCAATCACCACTATTGTAGTAAACCCCTCATTTAAGGTATCTTGAAATCCATCACAAAAACTCATAATAGTCCATGGTTTCATAGCTCAAATCAATCATAGTCTCAATAGACATAATCGGTTTCATGTAATAAGCATTACATAGATATTCATGCATAATAAATCAACACTTGATAAAACTCCAACATAACTTTTGATCATAATTCATAATAAGAGATACCCATAGGTAATATAACTTGAAATTATGCAATTTTCGTAAAAAAAGAAGGTTGGACTCCATGAGTGAAAGGATCCATAGATGAAGACCCACATACCTTAAACTTAGATTTCCTTGAAATTGAGTTGAGGGAATCTTGAAACAAGAGATGGGTTCTTAAATTCCAAGATTGAGCTTGAAATCCTTGAATTTGAATAAGAGATTTGATTAAGTCACGGAGAGGTTTTAGAGAGGGTTTTGTGAGTTATAGAGTTGAAAATTGCTAAGTATGGGAGAATTCACGTTTAAATGGGCATGGGGCTATTACCCCAATTCCCTTGGATGAAATAAGAAAATGAAGGAAAATATTACACTGGTCTGTGCCCCTGGCGCTGTGCGGACCAAACGCGCCTGACAAAATACACTACTCCGTGCCCCTGGTGCATCGCAAGGGCATAGACAACCACTAGAATTCGAAACTAGCGATAATTATATTTTGCTATGGGTCTTCTACTATCCGCATTATATCCATTTCTCACTCAATTTTCCCCCTGATCAAGAATATGAAGTCAGTTTTCTAAAATCACTCATGAATTTTTAGATATATCACATGAAATATGTTTCAATTTCTCCCCTCTGGGAACATTCGCCCCCAAAAGTCAAAGAAACATGCATAAGAGAAGAAACATGAAGTATTCAGCCTGACATGAATGCAACAAATGCACTTAAACATCATTTTCAAAAACTCTCAATATGAATATCAAAATCACCACAAACTTGCTACCATGAATATGAATGCATGCAAAATGACATGAGGGCTAAAACATAAGACGCGAAATCATAAGTGAGACTTAAGTTATTACCTTCGACTTGAGCAGAGTAAAGAGATATGGGTATCACTTTGTCATGTCTGCCTTGGCTTCCCATGTTCCACTTTCAACTTTTTGATTCCTCCAAAGGACCTTGACAGATGCTACCTCTTTGTTTCTCAACATCTTCACTTGCCTATCCAATATGTCCACCGAGACCTCCTTATAAGTCAAATTATCTCCCACAACACCATGACCTCTAAGGGTAGTATAGCACTTGGGTCACCCACACACTTCCTCAACATGGACACATGGAAGAACAGATGAACCATATTCATCTCCATAGGAAACTCCAACTCATATGCAACCTTACCAATTCTCCTCAAAATTCTATAATGTCCCACAAACCTTGGGCTCAATTTCCCTTTCTTGCTAAAATGGGTGAGATCTTCAAGTAAACCCACTCTGCAACTTTAAACTCAAGATATCTTCTTCTCACATTGGAGTAGGACTTTTGTCTACTTTGGGTTGTGTTCAATCTTTCCCTTATCAACCTTACCTTCTCCAAGGCTTCCATAACCAAATCCGAGCCTATCAAACCTGTCTCCCCCACATCAAACCACCCAACAGGGGATCTACAATACCTACTATATAAAACATCAAAGGGAGCCATTCCAATGCTAGAGTGGCAGCTATTATTGTAAGCAAACTTAATAAGTGGAAGATGTTCATCCCAACTACCCTTAAACTCATAAACACAAGCCCTAAGCATATCCTTAAGAGTTTGGATAGTCCGTTTGACTTGGCCATCTATTTGAGGATGAAAAACTGTGTTATGCTTGACCTTGGTACCAAGACCCTTTTGGAAGGACCTCCAAAAATGAGAAGTGAATTGAGTACCATGATCTGATAAGATAGACAAGGGTACCCCATGCAATCTAACCAACCCATGAATATACAACTTGGCATAATATTCGGTATCATAAGTTGTTTTAACTGGTAGAAAGTGGGTGAATTTATCATTCTATCGACAATAACCCAAATAGAATCGAAGTGTCTCCTGGTCTTTGGCAACCCAACCACAAAATCGATGTTGATCTCTTCCCACTTCCAAGTAGGAATTCTATCTGTGCTAGGCCACCCAGCCTTTGATGTTCAACTTTCACTTGTTTGCAATTATGACAACCAGCTACAAACTTGGCTGAGTTTTAAAAGCTAACACCACGGCCGTTAATTCAAGATCATGGGTGGGATGATTTCGCTCATGCACCTTAAGTTGCCTAGAGAAATATGTTATCACCTTGCCATTTTGCATCAAAACACACCCCAAACCAATTCTTGAGGCATCACAATAAACCACAAACCCTTCTAAATCTTCATGTAGAGCTAAGATAGGAGCGGAGATAAGCTTTACTTTCAAGGTTTGAAAACTCTTCTCACATTCATTGTTCGAAACAAATTTTGTCTTCTTTTGGGTCAACTTTTTCATAGGGGAAGAAATAGAAGAGAAACCATTCACAAACCTATGGTATTAACCCGTAAAACCCAAGAAACTCCTAATATCTAATGGAGTCAAGGGTCAAGGACAATTTCTTATTACCTCCGCCTTCTTAGGATCCACCTTAATGCCATCATCTGACACCACATGCCCTAGAAAAGCAACCTTTTCAGCCAAAATTCACACTTTTAATATTTAGCAAATAACCTCTCATTTTGAAAATTTGCCCGACCACCCTCAAGTGGTTCACATATTCTTCTTTACTCCGGGAATAAATCAATATGTCATCAATAAAGACCACTAAAAACATATCAAGGTAGGGTTTAAAGACCCTATTCATGAGATCCATGAATATAGTCGGTGCACTAGTCAACCCAAAGTACATTACCACAAATGCAAAGTGCCCATACCTAGTCTGAAAAACCATTTTAGGAATATCACACTTCCTCACCTTCACTTGGTGGTTAACCGGACCGAAGATCAATCTTAGAAAAGTGACTAACCCCTTGTAGTTAATCAAATAGGTCATCAATCCTTGTTAGAGGGCACTTGTTCTTTATAGTGACTTTATTAAATTGTCGGTAATCAATGCACATCCTAAGAGAACCATTCTCTTTCTTCACAAACAACACTGGTGCACCCCAAGTGACTTGGTAGTCCTTATGAAACCCTTCTCCAACAAATCCCTCAATTAATCCTTCAACTCCAACTCCGCCGTAGCCATACGGTAAGGGGGAATGGAAATGGGTTGTGTATTGGGAAGGAGTTCTATACCAAAGTTTATTTCCCTTTAGGCGGAACATCGGGAAGCTCATCGAGAAAGACATCAAGAAACTCATTGACCACTGGAACCGACTCAATGGGAAGGACTTTAAACTCAACATCCCTAGCCTTTACAAGATGGTAGATGCAACCCTTAAAAATCAATCTTTGACCTTTAAGACAAGAAATGAATCTACCCTTGACCACCATATCACAATCTTCCCACTCAAGAATGGGTTCATTAGGGAACTGAAGTCTCACCTTATGGGTCCTACAATCAATGGAGGCATAATATACATGTAACCAATCCATCCCAAGAATAATATCAAAATCCACCTGTCAAGTTCAACAAAATCACAAGGTAAGACTTTATGCAATATGAACATGGAAAAATTTCTATAGACTCCTTTAGGAACAATGGACTCACCAATGGTGTAAACACTTCATGCACACAACAATTTGGCACAGGCATGAAGACTTTTGGCAACAAAATGATTAATGAAAGAAAGAGTGGCACTTGGACCTATCGATGCATAAACAACACAATCAAAAACCTTTAACATACCAGTAACAATATCGGGCACCTCCTCCACTCCTTCCCTTCCTTGGAGCGCATAAAATCGGTTGTGATGTGGAGAACCCCCTTGTTGGCTACCTTGGGACCTTTGATCAACATGACCACCTTGCCCTTAAGAACGACCATCCTTGCCCTTGGTTTGAACATAAGGGCAATCAACGAGCTTATATCCCACTCTCCCACACCTATAATATGCATTTGAATCCTTCAAGCATTTACCTCTATGATTCCTCCCACACTTTTTGGCACATAGGATTAGTCATCCCACCATTGCCACCTTGAGACATTGGGCTAGGCACTCCATCATTAGCAAACTTCGTTTTAGGAGCACTAGAGGGCCCTTGGCCATGAAATTTGTGACCTTCATGGAACAGGCCACCCTTAGAACGTTGAAAACCACCCTCAAACCAAGCCCTTTTGGACACCCCACTTCGTCTATTTCTATGCTTCTCCCCCTCAAGTTGTTCGGCATATGTTATGAGCCAAGAAAAAGTCCATATCACTTACAAGCATGGCGGTACGACACTCTTCATTTACCAAGTTGAACACCCCCGACACAAACTTCTTCATTCTAGCTCTAGGGCCGGCAACTAAATATGGGGCATACTTAGAAAGCTTGTTGAACTTGAGGTCATACTCTCTCACACTCATGGAACCTTGCTTAAGATTCATGAACTCCATCATTTTGGCCTCTCTCTACTCTATGGGGAAGAACTAGTTGAGGAAAGGCGACTTTGAACTTCCCCCAAGGAATACCATCATTATTTCTCCTCTCCAACTTCCAATGAGCAAACCATACTTGAGTCACACCCTTAAATTGATAGGACGCTAGTTCCGCGCCTTCTCTTCCCAATTCAACCCCATAATAGCTATCACCTTATACACTTCATTGATAAGTTCTTAGGGATCTTTCTCCACCTTCGACCCATGAAACTCCTGAGGCTTCATGCTTGTGAAGTCCCTCACCCTTGAGGCCGAATTAGGAGCATAAGGAGCTTGGACCCCTTGGTCCAATTTGTTGGTGATAGCATGGGTCAACATACTGATAGCATTCCGGAACTCAACTTAGGTAGCCCCTCCATCTTGAGGAGCGATAGGGACCGATTGCTCCTCGAGTGTATGGACTCTCCTTAGTCTTCCTCTTGGGAGTAACATGATCTACAAGCGCAAAGAGCATTTGTTAGGGGAAAAATCCCATATTTTTACATATAAAGCATGATATAGATCATGAAGAAGTGAAACATTTCCTACAATGCCTCATAGCCTCCCATTCATAGTTTTGGCACACTTTTGAACCATGAATAAGACTCTAATCAATGCACTGTGTTGGATTACCAAGGACCATTAACAACCTGGCTCTGATACCAAGCTTGTCATGACCCAAGCCTAGGGCCAAGATGTGACACGACGAATGAGAAGTGCGAAGACAACCAAGATAAGCCTCTTGATTGTAACATACACATATCAGTGGTTGCGGAAGCATAATTAAGACACTACAACATTTTGGACTTTTAACCACCCCGACTAAGTGTGGCCTAAACTATGAAAAAATGTTGTCTTTAATCAAAGGCCACACTTTTTGCCTTTAGGCAATGCCTTTGCAGGGGTATCCTAAAGAAGCGTAACGTTTGACTTTAGGGCATACTTTTTAGGTGTTGCCTTATCATCTAAACTTTAAAAGTGTGGCCCGTAAGGTACAAAGGCTACGCTTTGTAATACCTCATATAGAAACACTTTTACTTCATATAACTACATTTTTAAGAGTGGCCTTTTCATACTTATTGGCTATGCTTTTGAAGTGTAGCCATTTATAACATCTCTACAACAACACTTTTAAGTGCATCATTTGATAATGTCCATGCCTTAATTGACGTTTCTATAGATAAACTTTTGAAGTGTTGCAATATTGGCTAAAAAGTTATTTATATGCCAAAAAGTGTTCTTATTGAAAAGTTATTTTTGTATATACTAATCACATTGTGCATAATTTATAAATTATCTCAGGAATTAAATTTTCTTACAAATAATAAAATGTATAGATTTTCAATAAACTTCAAAATGATGTCTAGTACTACAAATTCTAATAAGATAATATTTTAAAGATGTGCATACTAGCAATTAATTCCACTAAATCAAATGTATTTAAACTCTAAAAATAGTTCAAAAACTCCTCCTATCATTCACTTCAATAAATCAAATTGACCTATGGCCACCATTCAAATTTGGTGTCTTGCATCTTCCTACAGATTCAGAAAAAAAACTAGAGAGAAACTATGCCCAATAAATGAAATGTAATAAAAATATTTTAGGAGGGGAACAGATTAAGATAATAAAGGTTTTATGTTCTACAGTCTATACACTTTCCCAGTTTACTGCTTTACAGAGTATTAAGATAATTGTCAACTGTATAGATGCTTGTTTTCTCCAATCAGAACAAATAAACAAATATATGATAACTTTTATTGTTAACTCGACACAGATCTAGTTTCATACAACCCAACTGGAATTAACTTAGTTATTTTTAGAAATGAAAGTCAAATCTTTTATTGATAAATAAACACCAACATGCTGTTTAAAATTAATTATAGGGTGTAATACACCAAGTTGATGGCAGCATATAGTTCTGTAGTTTCCCTTCAAACTATTGACCAACAAAATCGAGAACTCTTTTGTTTCATTATTAAAAATACGTACTTAGTCAAATGGAGTCATATAAAATGAAATGTTGCGAGAATATATTAGGAAAGACTGAATCTAACTCATGTAAAATGACATAGTAGCCGTAAAGAGGACAAAGCTCCATATATCATAGATGATTTGCAACAGACAAGCAAAAAGGAGGAATAATAAATACTTTTCTTACTCTACATGTAGTAAAACTGCATGTAAAGGTTTGGATGACAGCATTTTAGATCAAAAAATGTGAATCATAACATGCACACCGCCCAGGGATAGGGAAAAAAGAAAGCACAACTCTTCATGATACTACTGAATATTTTGAACACCTCCTTCAAAAAATTTGCAAGAGTAGTAGATTGATAGGACCAACATCAGATAGTCTTACAGATTGTCACAATATTAGGATGGGTAGCATTGGCAAAACAGCACTTGCTAGAAAAGCTTATGATCAACTGATTCAACATGTAGGAACAAAGAAGCTTATGATCAGTTGATTCTAAATCATAACTCGTAATCATTACAGTTTTTCCTTGAATACTATCAACAGAAGTAAAAAAAGAGAAACAATTTTATTTCCTATTCAATCATTTCGTTCATTCTGGGTACTCACAATCACATTTTAATGCCTTTAATAGATCATCTAAAATAGGTTAAGTTGACCATTTTAGGCTTATCCTGACTAAAACAAAACAAATTCAAAATTTAGAGTCAACGAGTTCAAACTATTAGAGTCGAAATGAGTCAAAAGGAACATACTGAAGTTGGGCAAGCAACCAAGAGTACAGAAAGGTTCTGAAGGAAAAATTCCAAACTTTGTTCAAGAGGATTGAAGACAAATGGGTAGAAGAAAATGTGCAAATATCTGCAGTCAAGAGTAGGGACTGCTCACGAAAGCTTTAGAAAAAGTTCTCAATAAATTTGATGACGGACCTTTATTCCTTGGTCAATTCAGTCTAGCTAACATACAATATTCTCCCTTTTTATTGAAGGTTCCAAATATTCATGAAACAACAATGATATTCCTAATGGAATCCAAAAGTGTGTTCTGAGGAGGGTAAAATGTTCACAGACTTTACCACTACCTCGCAAAGGTAAAGAGGCTATTTCTGGGTAATCTTCTTCTCAAAAACCTATAAGCAGAATAAATTAGATATGAAAAAAGGGAAAAGGAAAAAAAATAAAAAAAAGAACAACTAATAATGAAAAGCAATCCAAATGAGTTTTTAATTGTATATATTCCACTCAACATTTTTAAGGATCTTCATGCTTTTGATATTAGTACAGATAAAAGGGTTGTTGTGATTCTAACAGTAATAGAGAAATCATTGGCTGAATGCTTGGACAGGTAACCAGTTTTTAATAAGAAAACCTCGACTCATTGTAGCCTCATTCATTCCTTTCTGAGCTTTATACTTTCTGTTTCTCAACTATCGAAAATATTTTCCTTCAAACAAAACATAACCTAAATATTGAAAGATAAAATCCATGTTGAAAAGAGAAAGATTGGGGCTCAGATTTTTGTTAAGCTCATGCAACAAGATTCCAACCATGCCATGGTTGCAAAAACCACCAGAAAAGTTAGGAGCATGCCCTGCCAAGATACATGCTAGATAATCTCATATGCTTGATTAATCAGCTCAGAAGGGAACTAAAAATGGACAAAAATCATCATGCCTCTTTAAGGTCACTAATTATACTCACCCTCACAACTTCCACTACACCTACTAGCAACAATAAATGCTCTCTGGCAAAAGCATTAGAGAAAAGACAATACACAGTATTATCATAGCATGAAAGGGAATAGAACCCTTTGAAACAATATGTAACAACAATCCAAACAAGTTGTCCTTTATATACTCCCTCCTTTTAAAACTGATAAAAGGGTTGTTCGAATTCTTACAGCAATAGAGAAAGCATTGGCTGAATGTTGACAAAGGCAACCATCCTTTCAATGAAAAATCCTCAACTCTCTGTAGTGTCATTCTTTCCTTTTTGAGCTTCTTGACTTTTGTTTCTCAACTCTGAAGAACATTTTCCTTTATACCAACCACACCCTAAATTATAACAAATTAAGCCAAGCTAAATCGAGAAAAATGGAAAAAAAAGATTTAGACATCTGGACGGTAAAACTAGAAAAATGGATGGATGAAGCCAAATCTTCTTGAAAGAGGTGTTTAATTATGATATCACATCTGGAAGGCCAAAACTAGAAAAATGGATAGAGGAAGTGAACAAGCTTGATAACTACGTTTAGACAAAAGCTGATCCCAAGGCAGTGGTGGACTTATAAATAAACATTTTGGCGAAAAACTGAATAAAACACTTGACCTTGTCAACAGGTGCTTATGAAAGCAGCTAGATGTGAATAATAATGTCTTAAGTCAGCGTTTTTACTCAATGTCTGGCGCTCATACAGGTTAAACCTACTGGCAGGCAACCTTAGCCAATTGTGTTACTTGCCTCTAACAATCCACCTCCACCCCCACCCCACCAAAGACCCACACTCTTTACTATTAGTGCCCTTCTTCTCTTCAATGTTACTTCTCTCACTACTTTTCATTCAGGAGAGAATATTAGGCAACTAGTCAAGAAGACCTTTTTAATGATACTTCTACTGATGTCATGCCTCTCTGAAACTCATTCTAATAGACTCACTCTTCCATTCTAACAATATTAACAACAACGACAACATCAACAACAAAAATAGCGATAATGAGGAGGAGAAGTACTATAATGCTTCTAACACTTACTGCAACAATAGAGCGCAACAACATTGGTTGACCTAAACAATATTGAGTATCAAAAGTAACAACACTATCCCAGTGAATTACAAAAATAATTACAGCACAAACAATAATTACACTGGGAATGCGAATTACAGAGTGCATTGATGGAAAAATATAATGTTCTCATTCTAAAACATTTATTCAATTTGGATAAAAATAATCAACAAATGCCCATGAGTATCATCTGATGGTAATACTACAAGCTAGAAACCCTCCTAGTCAATCTAAGCAGCTCGAGTTTAGCAAATTAGCAATGGTAAATGTTACGCCATGGACCTTGGGCCTAGACGTGACTGGCAAGTGGGGAACCAGAAGGTACCCCAAACAAGCCTCATAACATATCATTACACATCCTTGGTCACGAAAGCAATTAAAATGACAATAAGAGATAAGCATGAGAAAGGGAATTAGGGATAAGGGTAAACTTCCATATCATGTCATAAAGAGCAAGAGAGTCAAAGTTCATCGCATAGATACATAACATATCCAACAACACCTCTACTACATAGATAAGAGCGGGGGCCATGACAAACAACCAGGCTCACCCTCATAGTCAATACATGAATAAAGGTAAAATAGTCTTAGTACAAGGAAAGAGATCACAAGCAACGTCCCCGAAATGGAGGACTCACCAACAAGATTGAGAGACAATCATACTAGCCACATAGAGGAGGAGGAGGATCAAGCGGTGCACCGATTCCTACATGGTGACATCATGTAGGTATAGAGTATGTGTTAGTACATATGAATGTACTAAGTATGTATGATGCAATGCAACAAGTGATGGTAACATAATCGAAATGCATAAACATAGGCAATGAATACATATAGCAATATGGCATGCATCGAAGATGCTTGTAGTAATTCGTGCTTATATGGATCATAAATTAAGTGTGAGGAGTGACCACTTCTAGTGCAAGCCAAGGCCTACCACTCCCTTGGATAGGCGCATGAGGTAGAAACCTCTTCACGAGGTTGATGGAGTATAAACCCCCCAACAAAGTTGATGGAGTACAAACCCCCCAACAAGGTTGATGGGTACAAATGCCAACAAGGTTACCCGGGCCTTCCACTCCTTGAATTAGGTGATCGAGGTACAAACCCCTGAATAGGTTACTCGGGGCTGCGACCCCTCAGCTAGGCTTGGTCATCCCCTCAACTACAGAGATAGTATCATATACATATATATTCCTTTCATCATCATATACATATCATTCCTTTTCATTATCATTCCTTCATCCTTTCATCATCATAAAGTCATTCAATTCACAGAACATGCATAGGGCCTTCAATTCCCCAAGAAACCATAACCAGACATTTTATCAAACACTTAGAGGGTGTGTAGTGATAGTGTAAAACCGTGCAATTCAAGAGTGTTATCATGATAGAAAATCCAATATAAAACCATCAATAGATTCTTGGTAACACCCTCAAGCAATATACATCAAAGCCCTTCATCAAATCTCACATTAGATCTTAGATTCATAGCCTAAAACATAGTAAAACAGTCACAATTTCATAAACCCCAACATAGTATGTAGTGAATTTCATAATAAATAATTCCATGAGTAAATCAACTTTAAATCATACGAATTAGAGTAAAAAGAAGCTTGGGTATCATGGGAGGAAGGAACCCATGAAATAAACCCATATAACTTAGCTTTAGAGATGAACTTGATGAATATTGGAGATGGAGACTTGAAGCTTGAGAGGAAATCCTTAGATCTGGGAGGGTTTTGAGACTTGAATGTTGAAGTAAAATATT
>JAPFFP010059764.1:0-27327 GCA_026153255.1 Solanum medicagineum | reverse complement strand
TGAGTATTAGGCGGCAGGACCGCAGCGGAGACCTTGTCGGCCCGCATTTATGTATATGTATAAATAGATATGTATTTATATTGTTGTCTAGTATGTTGCTGAATTTTATTTGCTGGAGAGGTTAGTTAATAAAACAGAGAAAACTCTGCCGAAATTACGGTAGGTTTCCAGGTTGGATAAATTGGGAAATTCAGGTTAGTATGTGTCTGGGTGCCCTATCGGGCACTGGTCACGATCCTAGGTTGGGATGTGACAATCATTTTCTTTAGATTAAACTTGAATGAAAATGTTAAACTGGTTGTTAACGTCATCATTATCTTTTCCACATATAACCTTCTTGGAGCAGTGGTTTTTTCGAATAGCCAACACTAGGCCAAAAGCCTAAGTTGGAGTTATGGCAAGATGGAGAGAAGGAATTTGGAAGAAAAAGTTCATGAAAGTCATTTCTGAAAGCATGATTATGCAAAAGATAGAACCCCTCCATTTATAATAAAAAAAGAGAGACGTTTTTTTATGAGAGACTTACTACTATTGATGAAAAGACTCCATAGAGCTTTGTGCTAAAGAAAGGGGATGCTCAATGAAAGATTTCAAAAATTGAGATTCTATGAAAGAATCAAGAAGGACTTGCAAAGGTAACAACAACAAAAGAAAGGGAAAAGAAGAGAAAGGGGACCATGCACCAAGAAGGTGAAATTATTAAACAAAAAAGATCTTTCTTATGTCCTCAATCCAGTTACTAGCTTTATAAGATTCCACTTAGAGGTTTCAATTACTTAAAGTGAGAGTGAATCCAAAATGATTAGTTTAAAGCTTGTTTCCACTTCCATGTTAAGTCTTAAAGTAGAACTCCCTATAAACATGATCCTTCAACTAATTGACTTTTGATTACTTGAGGACAGGTAAAAGTTTATGTTGGGAGTATTGATGAGTCGAGAAATTTGAGTCATTTAGGGATTCCAGAAAAATAGTGTCCTTAATGTCTATTTTATGTCCATAACTTGAAACACCCCACATTTGCATAGGAATGCCCCATAATCATAATTTTTTTATATCTCAAAATTGGAGATATTTAAACACCCCTCCTCATAGCTCGCAAAGACCCTATGATGCTTTTTTTTAATATCTAAAAATTCATGCAGAACTTTGCAAATCTGACTTCATATTCTTGTTTAGAAGGAAACATTGTGTGGGGAAATGAGTACCTGCAAGGTATACATTTTCTGTGCCAAGAAAAATAATTTTTGGTGAAACTTCGCAAAAACAGTAGTTGTCCGCAACCAATCTGCGAAGCGGACCTGGTGCAGACTAGTTAAACAAATTTTGAAAAAATTCTTTTTTACTCCAGGGCAATTGAGTAATAACCCAATACCCATATATACGAAAATCCCTCATTGTTCAGCCGTTTTAAACCCTAAAAACTCACCAAAAACCTCTCAAATTCCTCTCCAATCTTCATCAAATTCACCATCCATTCTCAAGGTTTTCAAGAAGTTTTGTTGGAATTCAAGGATATCAAGTCAAGCCCAAGTCATTCTCAAGTTTTTTTCAAGAAACTCCAAGATTAAGGTATGTGGGTTTCAACCATTGGGTCATTTCGCCCGTGGTACTCAACCTTCCTTTTTATATAAATTGCATGTTTTCAAGTTAGTTTATCTATGGATATATCTTATTATGAATTTTGAGTATAATCTATATTGGGGGTTTTTTGAAATGTTGTTCAACTATGCACGTTTGGAGCTATGGAGCTATGATCTATTGCGTGAATTGATTAGGGGTTTTGATGTATCTTGCAAGAGGGTATTACCTAGTGTTAGTGGGTTGATTTACATTGATTTTTCTCACATGATTTCACTCTTGAATTGCATGATTTTGAACTAGCATTACACACCCTCCAAGTGTTTGATAAAATGTCTTATTAAGGATTCTTGAGTTATTAAGGGTTTATTGCATGTCTTATGATTCAAGTGGCTTTAGGATGATGAAAGGAATGTGGTGTTGCAAGTAGATTGTTGGGTTTCCATATTTGTTGTGTTCTTGAGAAAATTGAGAATCCCTGTCTTGATGCTTGAAATGTAATAGTTTGATGAGCTATTTCTATGACTCTACCAAAAATATTATATCGTAAGGTATGGACATTCTACCGAAAAGGTCATGCTGTAATGTAGAATGACTAATGGTTCCTACCGAAAAGATTATATCGTAAGGCAAGTACATCTTACTACACCTATCGGAAAGGCCATGCCGTAAGGTACAAATTATGATTCCTACTGAAAAGATCATATCGTAAGGTGTGGACATTCTATTGGAAAGACCATGCCGTAAGGTAGAATGAATCACGGCTCCTACCCAAAAGATTATATCGTAAAGTAGGGGACGTCTTATACTACCTATCAAAAAGACCATGTCGCAAGGTATGGGTATTGGTAACACTCTCCGAAAAGGTTATACCGTAAGGTGAGTAGGTGGCTATTTGGCCCATCTCATGCATGATGGTGAGAGGTTTGAGTATGTATTCCATATTGAGTTTGCTTTCCTTGATTACGATTTACAAGCATGTTTTACTTTAAACATGATCATGCATGCCATATTGATGTTATACTTATCCTTTGTTTATAATTATGCATTTTGATTATGTTGCCTATCTCTTTCTTGCATTGCATCCTACATACTTAGTACATTCAAACGTACTAACACATACTCTATGCCTACATGATGTTACCATGTAGAAACCAGAGTACCTATTGATCATCCTCCACGTGGCTAGATTGTCTTCCGAAAGATAAGATTTGGTGAGTCCTCAAGTTCAGAGACACAAGCTATGCTACTCTTGTTCTTTGTTTATCTCTTTATGTTAGATATTTGATACTATGAGGGTGAGCCCGAAAAGTGTCTTGACCCCCGCTTAAGTCTATGTTTAGAGGTGTTGTTGTAATAATTGAAATATTTATGCTTTGAGCTTTGACTCTTTACTGATTTATGACAATTTGACTTTTTTTCCTTAGTCCCGAAATTCCTTTATTTATATTATTCACTATTGTTTATTTTACTTATGCAACCAAGGATATATGTATGATATGCTAAAAGGCTTATTTGGGGTTCCTTTGGGTTCCCTATTAGTCGTGTCACATCTAGGCCCTAGTTTGGGTCGTGACATAACTGATGTGAAAATTTCAATTTATATCCATGAAGTTTTAAGGACAAGGCAATGACTTTATGATGCATAAAGGAGCCAAAAAGTTAATAAAATGTTTAAAATGAAGGCTGAACATTGCAAATGGGAAACCTAATAGGTTCAGACATCACCCAAAGGACCTGAAGAATAGGACACTAGTCATTCTAGTTAGGTGAGCAAAGAAAGCTGGTTTGCAACTCGGAGACCTGAAATGCAAGCATGATGCAGCTCACAAAAAATCTCTGAGAAACCTTTAGACTTGATTTGGTTAAAGAGAATGATAGAGCTTCAAATGGTGACTCATGAACCAAGAAGGTGAGCTCAATTAAGCTCGCCAAAAGGTTCTGCATGTTTTGCTAAAACATAGTCGCCAGAAAGTGAATTCAAGCCTCAATCGGCAACTTGCCAAACCCTTCTCAAGACAGATGTATGGAGTCAGTGAGAGAATAAATATTTTTTAACATTTTTGATCATAATATCACTCCAGAGAGGAAATTTTTCTAATTGGATTAAGTTGTACTACTACCTATGTTTAGATTTGAGAAAGCATACAAGGAAAGTCGAATTATGATCAAGATATACATTTTGAATAGTAGATTGACCTAGCCTACCTATAAATATTTAACCTTGTTGGGATATGATATAATCATTCTCTAGCTATATTTCAACTACACATCTCCCTTAGAAGCTCTTTTTTAATTGGTTAAAATCCCAATTAATAATCTTAGTTATAAATTAGTTTCAAAATCTTGTGATTGTTGTGTTATGATTTCTTAATTTAAAAACTACAAAATATCTGATCAGCTTAATACTTCTTAATTGACTTCTAACCTTAGATTTTTCCTCATGGAATCGACCCCAACTCAGTTGGGTTTATATTAGTGAACGATCGCCTACATCTAGAATTGTGAAAGGAGTAAGTTAGCGACATCAAAGGATATAATGAGATTTGGAAAGAAAAGGAAGCTCAGTCTCAGTTATATTGCTCCTTATCATGTTATGAAGAGGATTGGTAATGTTCCTATAAGTTGGAGTCAACCCTAGAGGTAGCTGCTACTCATCCGGAATTCCATATATATTTTGATTCTTAAGAAATGTTTTGGATCGAAATTCTTCACTTGTTATTCCTAGTGAGAACATAGGACAAAAGATAGCTTGACTTATGAGAATATTTTGGTCTAGATCCCTTATCGTCAGGTTCACAAGTTAAGGACCCAAAAGATTGCATCTGTTAAAGTTTTGTGGAGAAATTAATTTGTTGAAGAGCTACATAGGAAGCTGAAGTAGATATGAAAGTCAAATATCCTCATCTGTTTTCACCTACCAATGATAATGTCGAAGGTAATATTCCTATTCCTAACTCTTAGATTGATGCTTAGTCTTGTGTTTGAGTATTTGAGTTCTTGCATTGTATTCGTGCCATGAGTAACCTTAAGCTTAATCACATGATCCCAAGGGGGAGATATTATGACAACCCTTAAAATATCCTAAGTTATAAAAATCAAAGAGTCAAAAAGTTCTATTTCTGTAGAAAATGATTTCAATAAATAACATCTGTAGAACATTTTACAGAATATATTGGGTTGAGGAATTGATGTCTTGCAGTGACATATTTTAGTTACTTCTGGTGAGTTGGGTCTATGACCCATATTGAGTTCTATAGACTATGAAAAAGTTTAGTACTTCCCAAATTGTGAGGCCCCATGTCTCAGTACTTTTTCTATGATTGAATAGTATGAGTCATAGAATATTCTACGACCTTTACAGCACTCTCATAATTCCAAAGTCTTGCAACCTCTAGTTTAGTCAGTGATCAATTGATGTTTCCTAAGCTACACCTCCTTTTTGAAGGTTAAAGCGATCGTTGTCAAGTTATTTAACCTAACCGAGGTTAGGGCTGATCCCACAGGGAATATGGTAGAGTTAGAGTAATTTCAAGCAATTTGAGTTAATTAACCTACTTATCTCCCCGGGGGGTGCTGTTTTCAATTGCAGAAAGCAATCCTAAACTAAAATAAGTGTGTGAAACTAGTAAGAAGATTAACTAGGGTATTGTGTTCCATATGATTCCCTAACTTGGAATTACCAGATAATCGCATTCTTTCGTAGTGTGTCTCATGCAGAATGGTAAGTTAAGTTTACCAAACCCTTTGATATTGGAAAGAGGTAATTTCAATACTTGATTTGATCCATCCCTGTAGTGTGACATTACCAACATTACCTATTGCTCCCGTTCAACCTCCCCTTGATCCAATTTGGTTGATTAGACGAGAAAACATCAATAGAATCCTGTTAATTAATCTCTTTTCCTATTCATTACTATCTTGATCCAGTTAGTAACACTAGGCAAGTTCTAACACTGCCCACTATTAAAAGCAATCAAAATGAAGAGAATTGATTAATACATGCATGCACACTTTCCAGGAATTACGAATTATCCGATTTTACCTTGTTAGTTCTTCATGGCTCCCACAACCCTAGTTGTGGATTTAGCTACTCATGTTCATTGTAGATGCATGAATCATGATATAGAATAGCATAATTTTAATAACTTACAAGGATGATATTAAGAACAAGAAATTCAAGCTTTTTAATGGAAATCACAAAGTATAATTTTAGATGCATGAATCATGATATAGAATAGCATAATTTTAATAACTTACAAGGATGATACTAAGAACAAGAAATTCAAGCTTTTTAATGGAAATCACAAAGTATGAATTAAAATCACAAAATAATATTTCATGTGTTTTTCTCAAAGTATCACATGTTCTCTCCTTGTTATCTACTGTTCTCTACTGCTCTCTCTGACAATAAATTAAAAACCTATTTGTACCATTTAAAATACAAATCCAAAAAAAATAGGAGAACTAGATTTGGCAGGCAATACAAGCATGTCTACGGGCCATATAAAGTTTTACAGCATGTAATCAGGGCTTCATGAACTTCATCTTCAATTCTGGGCTCAGTTTCTACTAGACCTTTCTATAGGTCGTATTCAAACTTATGGCCCATTAGGGTGTCGTCTAATGACTTTTTAGCAACTATCCACTTTCTGATCTATAGGGCATAAAACCTTATCTACGACGCGTGCTTCTACGGCTCATTTGATAGTTCGTAGATTCAACTTCAGAAAATCACCCCTTCGCTAGATTTTGCTACAAAACCAACTCTACGGCTCGTAGAAACTTCCACGGCCCATAAAGGGTATCATAGAACATAAACTTCAGCATATGCACACTTAGCCCGAAATCATGTCAAATCCTGTAATCCTGAAGAACAAACAAAAAAAACACATCAAAAACCTTTTAACATCGCTTTGAGAACACACAAAATTCCAAGTTTTAAGTATCAAACGTGGTGTATTTTGGCAGCATATCAACACGCTCAACTTATAATTGTTGCTTGTCCTTAAGCGACGGATTCAATCTACACAAGCGGTACCGTAACACATAGACCTCAATCTAATAACATACATTATCTCAAAATAAAGCACAGAAACCCACACCACTCATACATGTATATCAGATAGCTATCAAGCAAACAAATGCAAATCAATACATGTGACAGTACAACTACGACAAGCAAGATGACCACAGATAAACCATTATCACTGAATTAGTCTGGAATCAACAGTGCAATGCAAGTGTCCTCACATAAAAAAGTCTCATGTCCCACCATGATGATATTTTCAGATTCAATGCTTGGGACTAAACAAAATCGCTCACTCTCACAACAGATATTCAAATACCATGCTTTATACTATATGCTTTCCCCCATACTCACGACTGTGACCTTCGACTACTTAGATTAGGATCACTATAGGACTTTCTTAGCTTGTAACGTAGGCTCAGGGGGATTTGGTGTGATGTTTTGGGAGCATAGTGACTAATGACTCTCATTGAAACTGCATTATTCTACACTTTTTCCCTACCAACACTGTCATTTTTCAACTTATTCTCCCTTTATCCTATTTCAAGCTTTTCTAGGTGTCTTACTCTTATTTTTAGCTCTTTTCCTTTTGTTTTCTCATCATTTTTCTATTTAGCTCATTGATTAGGCATCTATTCATTTTACTTGGACTCGGTGCATATTTTTATCCCTTTTTCTATGTATCACTAGCTTCCACCCCATTTTTATGTGATTACCCTTACACTCATCACCCTCAACTTAGGCTTTTGGCTTGAGTCGAGGTGCACAATATCCGAGCTATGAACCAATGCCACTTTTGGTAGCCACCCTCAACTTAAGCTCTTTGCCTTAGTCAAGGTGCATAATATTCAAGGAAGGACCAAGGTCAATTTCAGGATTTTTACATTTGACAAGGCTAAGTAACTTAGGTTTTTACAAAGAAAAGGGCACATGCAAGGCTCAAACATTGGGATCAAGGGGTACTTTACACATTTGGTTAGTAATTTAGGCTAAGTGGACTAATATAAACAATGGCCTAGGATCCTTTCCTAACCAAGTAACCTACAGTCTAAGTTAGAGTAACAGGGAAAGTTCTTAATTGAAAAACGGGCTAAGAATTTAGCAAAGAAAGCTCACACACACATGGCACTGATTACACTTTTAACAAAGACTCTCAGATCATGTTTTTCATCACAATTCAACCTCACTTATCAGAACAAGCACTGTCAAACAATCAAATATGCATGGTTGCTACCAAGGCTAACTAATAAATTTTCTAGTGGGAATCATTTTTCACACAAAACTAGTATATGCCATAGACTTCAGTACTATATTCTACTAATTCCACCTACACATCCTAAACAAGTCGGTTCAATAGAAAGTAAATATCCTTGGGAAAAAACACAAGCAAGAAAATCCATCGGATTCAAAATTTGAGATAGTTATAGTCCAAGGTTACACAAACTTCACTGAGGCCTATAACTACCCATGCCCCATTGAAAAGCTTTGCATTGTCCTCAAATAATAAAGCATAGGGGTCAAAAACGTACCTGGGAACCTATGCCCCAATCTCTGGTTGAGTCTGACCACACTCAGCCTACCTGATGGCCTCCTTAGGAGCAGGAGAATGTCTGGAGGGTCCAGTACCCTTCACTCTCTCTACCTCACATGCTCGTTGCACCTCCTCATCCTGCATCGATCATAGCTTGGTGAGCTCAAACTGCTACTCTTCCGTCAACCCCGCCTCTAGCCTTGCTGCATCGAGACCATCTATGCGAGGCCTCTTCCCAAGGGGAGGGAGTAGTGTCTTCTCTGGAGCAAATAAATCTAACACCACCTCAGTGGGATCGGCAGGTGGCAGCACAATAGTGCTACTCTCATCTCTAATCGGAGCAGCTGGATCCCTATCTAAATGATCATGTCTGCAGGTTGTGCTGAGCCAAGGTTCTGCTGTACTCGTCTCTCGAACACATCAATGCGGATTTCTACGAGTGTAAGTCTCTCTTGAATAGCAGCCACTATGAATGCCTGCATATGAGCCTCAGCCTCAGAGATGGCTTAGCAGGCCCAAGGCTGAATCTACTACAATAACTGAGTCATCTAGGACTCAGTGCACACCTGCCTCTGTGCCATGGCCTGAATAGATACTGCTGACACATAAACCATGGGAGCGAGTGTTGTGGGTGTGGGAACAGCTTCTGGGGTAGTAGTAGCAGTAGTAGGGCCCTTCGCCACATCAGCCTATGTCTGTAGGAACCCCTTAGCAGTGGGAGCAGCTATGGTGGTAGAAGATGAAGGCTCAAGTGGTGGCATCCCAGTGAACATCTCTAGCATTTGAACAAAGGGCGCACTGGTCGCTAGAGGGCTACTGGATTCTCATCAGTCTTTACTAAACTGGCATCTAGCATCTACTGAACCTCAATTAATGAGTCCAAGTGATGAAGGATCTCTACTCCCGACTCTATACAGAGTGTATATATCAGGGACGTGAAAGGGATGAAGGTGGACCTTTTCAGGGCCACCTCGTATATCTGCTCCGCAATCAGGCGAGCCTAGTTTATCTCATAACTATCCAAGATGTTGGCATCTACTACTATACGGTCTGGCATTAATGTATTATCTTCAAGTGTCGGCTGGATCCGTGATCTCACCATAACTCACCAAAATTTATTGGTGAAACTGATGGATGCCTTTGTGATGGGCTCCGATGAATTAGAAATCCACTCAGGGTCCTAGTCTTGCACTATAATGTGGTCGATAACCCATCTCATCAAAGAGGCCTGGTCTCTCATCAGGGCCTTATCCCAAGCTTGCCCCAATCTCCGATCAAACTCTACTGTTGTCCTGGGGGACGAGAACTCTAGGCAAAATAGCATGCGGCAGATAGTGGTCTTTGAAAATATACACTTGTCTGCCCATCACCCTCATATGTGTCAATCAAGGCTAAGTGAGGGGTTTCTTCCCCTTGGGGAGAGAACCAAGAACTGTGATGTGAAGAAATAATGAACCATGGTGAGAATTACTTCACCGATGGTGCTGCTAGCCACTGGAGCCTGTATCTGTAATTGTGTCCTGGAGGCCTGGAACACTCTCCAACCCTAAAGTGATGATTCGAGGCTCCTTAAATATGGAATGAGCTAGTCAGCCTGCTTATTCTTTTGTATGTCCTCCCGGTAGATAACTTGCATATCTTGTATGTACCACCAACTAGATAGAGCATCCAGAAGTGAAGGTGGTGTCCGAGGTGCTGCTAAAGACTCAGACTCCGACTCCTTTCAACTTTCGGACTCAGATCCCTCTCTGGAGAGAGTCATCTATATCGAACTATTATCCTTAGCGCCTCTATCTTCAGACTAGGGAGACCATACCATAATAGCCTGAGTCTGGGCTGCCCTGCCCGTCTAGTGGCAACCCGTGTCTGTGGTCACTCAGGGTTCGAGTCAGGATGAACAGTGAGCTCCTCCAAGGATCCACTGGCCTCAGAATTTCCCTAATCCTCCGAGGCCTCATCTGGTAGACACGTTGTAAAGCTCGTATCTCACTCTTTCTTGCCTTTGGGGCTATGATACCAGAAATGCACACATTAGCAAACACGGTTATCCCAAGAAGTGTAGGAATGAATAACAAGAACATCTCTTAGCTAGTTATAGATGATTCCACGAAGGCTCATTCATGGGCCGTAATAAAAACTACGGGCCATCAAAGGCCCTCGTAGAGGATAGAGTGCAGTTAATTTAGCGACTGGAATGGCATCTACGAGACCAGGTATGACTCATAGAACATTCTATGGGTTGTAAACTGAGTCATAAATGTAATTCAAGTTTTCAGTTTGTATAGGCTACGCCTTATGAGACCTATCTACTAGTCGTAGATCAATCTACGGCTTGTAGAACATCTTATTTGATAGAATCCAAGAAATTTCAAGTTTTTGGTTTTTCTCACGAGGGGCAACTATGGCTCGTGGAATATTCCATGGGTCGTAGAAGACCCTCGTGGTGTGAAATTTCCAGAAACTTGGTTTTCCAAGCCTATTGAACGGGTCCCAAAACAACATGTTTAGACCACCATTAATTAAATCAACACCAAAGAAAGGATATTATGCACCCACATGATTTCATCTAATTTTCCGACACCGCACATGCAATGATTACACACTACCCCATTCATTTACATTTTATATGTTCATATCATAAACTGACACTGTCTTAAAGTTTAGAATTAAGCATACACATCCAATCACACGTCATTTTTCAAGCAATGATTTCCATCCAATTCGAACGATATGTGACAACATGGTTTTCTCATAATAACATTCAAACAAAACATGGCCACATACACATTTTCCAGTATTTAACACTATTCAAAACAATGGCAACACTTTAATAAAGGTTAAGCACAAAGCACATACAAAGGCAACCATTTATTCGAACCCATCAATTGGACTACCATACCTATTAATAACTACAGCCTAATCACATTAATTTCAGTAATACAAGGATTTTAGGGCCAAGGACTTACCACAATGTGAGTAAAAGGATGTGAAATTGAAGGAGGAATCCAAAAGGCGGCAAACCCTAGGTCGTTGGATTGTAGCCGAAAAATGTGCTGGAAATTAGCGACGGTGACCATATGATGGTCGGAGTGTTAGGGTAGGAGAAGGGGTCGGGTATTATTGGAAATATTTGTGAAAGTAGGAGGTCAAATTTATTTGACTAGCCTTTTATACTTAGATCGAGTCAGTTTAAATGACTAGGCCCAGATTCTACGAAACCTCGATTATGGGCCATAGAAATTTTTAAGGTCTGTAAATTATGGTCTTGTAGGCTGTCCAAATCCTAATTTGGGAATTGGTTTCATAGACCCGTCTATGAGCTGTATTATAAAATGCGACTCGTAGAGTGGGTCGTTGAAACCCCCAATACTTACTCAAAAGTAGAAAACTTACCTGGAATCCACGAGCCCCATTCACAGCCCGTAATTTTATCTACGGCCCGTAAAGTTGGCTCGTGGACTGGAGTGCACATTGTTTTTCTCACTGGAAGTGTTCTGTGAATCAGTGTACAGGTTGTGGTTTGTAACATGGCTCGTAGAACTAGTCATAGAGGCACTTCTTATTGCTTCTTCAGCCTAAAATGGCTAACTTGGTCTTGTACCTGCAGATTCTTCACAAGACACAATGTTACTCGATATGCCACCAGTCCAATGTCCAAAATATACAATGAAAACACTAAATTTTAAACTTAACTACAAGTCTAAAAGCTAAAAACAAACCAAAACTATCACTATTACATCAAATATCTTGGGCTGCCTCCCATGTATCGCCTGATTTATTATCGCGGCACGACTTGGACAACTTGGTTACTCAGACTTCACCAAGTTCCCAAACTTCCATCTTCAAGTCATCAGACCTTTTTATCGACTGACAGATGTTGAAAACGAATTCTTCATCATTCAATCAAAACTTGAGTTGGCCGGCTTCCACATCCGCTAGTGCTCGCCCAGTGGTTAGGAAGGACCTTCCAAAGATGATAGGGACTTTGAAGTGACTTCATAATCAAGGGTCAAAAAGTCTGCGGGGAATATGAATTTCTCTACTTTGAAAAGTACGTCATATAGTATCACCACAGGCTTCTTCACTGTTTGGTTAGCCATCAACAATCGCATGTTCGTTTGGGTAAGGGCTCCCAGTCCTAGCTTCTTGAATACTACAAGGGCATCAAATTTATGCTGGCACCAAGATCACATAATGCCCTTATGAACTCAACAGCTCTGATGGTGCAAGGTTTGATAAATGCTCCGGGATATTCTCGTTTCTACACCAAGGACCTTGTAGCAATCGCACTGAAATGTTGAATCTCTTGAGAGAGCTCCTGGCTCACAGTCTGTTTCTTCGTGAACAAGTCCTTCATGACCTTTGCATACCTAGGCATCTTCTTCAATGCTTCAATGAGAGGAATGTTGATGGAGAGTTCTTTCAACATGGAGAGAAGTTCTTGAATTTACCTTTCTCCTCCTTCTCTTTTAATCTCTGAGGTAAAGGAGGGAGAGGTCTAGGAATGGGATTCAACTTCTATGGCGTTGCTACAGCATTATCACCACATCCTGAGCACGATCATCTCTGGCCTCTGCATCTTTGACCTCAACTATCTCCTCACGAACATCATAATCATCAATCGGCATCAGAGGGTCAATGTTTTGTTTGCCACCACGAGTAGTCACCACCATACACTACCCCTCATTCTTTAGATTTTTAAATGTATTGCTAGGCAATGTATCTTTTTGTCGCTGGTTGAGTTGAGCTGATATTTGACCAAACTATTTCTCCAGCTACTTTATAGCAATAGAATGAGACTCAATTTTTTTATTAATGCTGAAGATGTCAGACTTCATCCCCCTCAAGGTCTCATCCTGCCTTTCAGCCTTCTTCAACAGACGATCAAATATCTCCTCAACTCTAGAGCTACTAGTACCCCAATCTCAATTATGTGGTGGCATATACGGACCATTCTTGTAACCATCTCTGCATCCCCTATCAGCATCTCTATCCTCGCCCATGTTTCTGTTATGGTAACCTCCTCAATTGTTGTCTTTGAAGCCGCCATCCCTGTTATAGTTCCGACCTTGGTTTCCTTGACCTTGGCGCCAATGTTCTTGATTGGACCCCTGGCCGTTGGTCTATACATCGGCCATCTAATCAATGATGAAGCAAGTGTTCTCCTTATAGTAAGGCTCCTCACACATGGGTGCTTATGAAGGCTGATGAGCAACTTCATTCACACATTCTTTGTTCTGCTTCATCAACAACTCCGCATTGGTACTTATCCAAGTAAGCTCTTGCATCATATCTTCATTTAATTTTTCTTGCACCAAATTAGTACTGACTGTGAATGTACTCTTTGTTGTCAACGTATCCCTCGTACCCCATGCATAATTTGTCTTGACCAGCTTTTCTAGCTTCTCAGCAATCATCGAAAATGGACAATCTAGAAATGTGCCTCCCATGATGGTATCAGCAACAACTTAGCTATTCTCGTTCAGGGCTCGATAAACGATCTACACTAAGGCATCATCAATGATCTTGTGGTCAGGGACACTCCTCAGACACTTTGTGAACCTCTCCAATGTGGTACTAATCAAATCACCAGGAAGTTGTTTGAAGTTGTTGATTTGGTCCTTCAACTTCTGCTTCTTCGACCTCGGGGAGAACCTCTTCAAAAAGACCTTCTGCAGTTCAGCCAACTGGTGATCGAGCTCTATGGGAGCTCAGATATCCATAGAATTGCATCATCTATGAGAGATAATAGGAAGACACTGAGCCCCATAACATCCATAAGCAAACTATGGTTTCTATCATGATCTTACAGAAGAAGACAACATTGTGTAGCTGGTTATACAGATCCTCTGATGATAGGCCCATGAAAAACTCATGATTCTGTAGCATTTGAAGTAACCGACTCAAAGCAATGAACTTTGTGCCATCCGGTAGTGGCAGTAACACAATAGCTCCAGTGACATCCATTGCCATAGGAGCAAACTGATATTGATTCCATGTATGAGCCTTATCTTTAAGATCCTATGGCGGTGGGTCAATATCCTCAAGTGGAGATAGGTTATTTTTCTCATTCTGGCTCTAGTTCTTGTTCAGTGTTTCTTTTCATCATATTATTTTTAGCATGGTTCGCATTGTCTTAGGCTATTCTTTTCAGCGTCCTTTGGATTCAGGGTCAAACGAAGTCAATGGATGTTTCAACTTTGAGTGTTGTGCATACACTACACCTGTATGCTGAAACAAAAAACAACAAAAAATATAAAATGAAGGAAATATGGATTACTTACAGAATTACTCAAACTATATAAGTCTAGTCGCATTCCCTAGCAACTATGCCAAAATCTTACCATCACCCAAGCTATACCTTCTTTTTGAAGGTTAAAAGTGGTTTTCTCAAGTTATATAACCTAACTGAGGTTAGGATAGATCCCACATTGAATATTGTAGAGTTAGAGTAATTTCAAGCAATTCGAGTAAATTAACCTACTTATGTCCCCAAAGGGGGAGGCTGTTGTTGTGAATTGCAGAGAGTAATCATAAACTAAAACAAGTGTGTGAAACCAATAAGAAGAGTAACTAGGGTATTGTGTTCCCCATGATTCCCTAACTTGGTATTACCAGATAATCACATTCTTTTGTAGTGTGTCTCATTCAGAACGGTAAGTTAAAGTTTACCAAACCCTTTGATATAGGAAAGAGGTAATTTCATTACTTAACTTGATTCATCCTCATAGTGTGACATTACCAACATTACCTATTGTTCCGGTTCAACCTCCCCTTGATCCAATTTGGTTGATTAGACAAGAAAACATCAATAGAATCATATTCATTAATCTCTTTTCCTATTCATTACTATCTTGATCCAGTTAGTAACTCTATGCAAGTTCTAACATTGTCCACTATTAAAAAGCAATCAAAATGAACAGAATTAAAACCATAAAATAATGTTTCACGTGTTTTTCTCAATGTATCTCACGTTCTCTCCTTATTTTCTATTATTCTCTACTGTTGTCCTTGAAAATAACCTAAAACCCTATTTATAGTGTTTAAAGTATAAATCCCAAACAAAATAGAAGAACTGGATTTGACAGGCAATACGAGCATGTCTACGGGATGTATAAAGTCCGACCCCCATAATCGGGGCTCCGTGGACTTCATCTTCAATATTGGGTTCAGCTTCTATAAGATTTATGGCCCTTATAGGATTTCGTCTTATGATTTTTTCGCAACTTTCCATTTTCTGATCCTCAGTATGAAACCTTATCTATGACTCATGCTTCATTCTACGGCTCGTCTGATAGCTCATAGATTCAACTTTAGAAAATCATCCCTTCATTGAATTTTGCTACGAAACCAACTCTACAGCTCGTGGAAACTTCCATGGCCCGTAAAGGCTATTGTAGAACATCAAAAACTTTAGTATCTGCACACTTAGCCAAAAATCATGCCAAATAGTGTAATCATGAAAAATAAACATAAAAACACATCAAACCTACTAATGTCGCTTTGAGAACACACAAACTTTCAAGTTTTAAGCATCAAAAATGCTATATTTTGGTAGCACATTATCAATTTACGAGCAGGGACAATAGACCCATAATCCCTTCTACGACTCATAAATTATCTTTGTGGTTTTCAAGTCCTAAAAAATCAAGTCTCATTTCTTTTTGTACGAACTAGTAGGACGACCTGTAAAATAAGTCTATGACCCATAAAAGGTTGTATGTAGAGCCAAATTTCAGAAACCCAAAATTGTATCCAATTTCAACAAATGGTGTTCTATGATCCATAAAACAGATCACGACCCATAAATGAGATTTTGTGGTTCCTTCAGCAGTTTTAATAAAGGATATTTTTATCTTTTTCACCATTTCTCAATCAAAACTTTGATATTTTGGGATTATTATAGGTCCCTTATCAATATCTATGTGTATTCCCTCTCTTTAACACTTAGAACACTTCGAGAGCAAGATAAAAAGCTAGGGTTCAAGAATTTCACCAACATTCTTCGAGTTTTAACCATAATCTTAATCTTCCAGATATGTAAGTCTATCTATAACATTGGATTGAGTTCATTCATGTGCCCTACAGATAAATTCCTTCATGATGAGTTTGAATTGAGTTTAGCCATAGTTTTCTTAAATCGTAATGAGATGATTCCTCTTTTAACAAGTTCTATATAATCATTCTTTGAAGTTATTATTTCCTTTACATTATAATTATTGAGATCGGGGTTATGGTTACGTTCCTATGAAATCTAATTAAGTTAAGGAGCATGACTTTTAACATGCATTATTTTGAGTTGATGATAATAGTTTGCGTGCAGTGATGAAAGAATGATTTAAATTGACATTGTATATATATTTAATTGAGTCTAATGAGTATGAGAATTGAGAATAAATGATTGATTTGGAAAGACCTCTAACGAGATGTGTGTAACATCTTATCTTAAGATAAGAAGTCTCGTACCGGCAAAATATAGGAGAGATGCAAGGTATATAAGTAAACATGTCTTACTTACTAGTGATGTATATTAAAGACATGCGGGCCTAGGCCCAAAGATGACAATATCACTAGCAACCTAGTTTATTACAAATGGCATCATAGTCACTCATGTGTCAGCCTTGTCGATTTGAGCCAAAGTTCAACTGAATTTTGGTAAATTCCAGTAAGGCGCGCAAACCTTCGTACAGACAATAGGAAAATTTCATACAATGGTGGCAAACCTCGGCAAGGATGTTGAGTCCATAGAGGGAGTGTATGTAACAACCCATGTTAAGATGAGAGAGAAGTCCCACACCCGCAACACATAGGAGAGATGTTGGATATATAAGGAGACAAGTCTTACCTAATAGTAACTTATTTTAAAGCCGCATAGACCTAAGCCCAAAGCAAACAATATCACTAGCGGGTTGGGCCATCATTATAATGCAAGTATATTTTTGATGAAATAACATGATGAGTTGAGATGAATTAAGCTATGAGTAAAGTCCAATGAGACTAGATGAGTTGATTCGAGTAGCTAATTTACTAGACAATTATAAGCATAGTTGATTATTCTAGAGTAGTATTAAGCACCAATTTGGATAAGAGTAGAGGTAATTCAAACTCCATAAACTATATAGCCAGCATATGATAGAGGCAAAGCTTATTTTGTTCTAAAAGAGGACTTTTATATTGGATCCATTGAATTTGATTGTCCCTTACTCTGGTAAGATATTGACCAACTGCGGTAATGGTTTTTGCAAAAGCATTGTTTCAAAATTAGCTTATAAGTGATGGTTGTCTATTAGAGAAACATACTAAGAGTAATAATAATATTATTTTACTGTGATTTCATTGATTTGAGTACATTTATAAAGTAGTGTTTGTTTTAAACTTGCTTATTTATTGAGTTGAGTTAAGCTATATTCCATGTTATTGATTATCCTTTGAACATGTTTCTTCAAGCTATTTTACATATCATACATTTCATGTACTAGTATTTATCATGTTGCATTAGTTTATGATCCTCAACAGGTGCATCATTGAAAATCTATTCCTTCCTGATTGTGGTTAAACCTCCTTGGTTTTGGAGGGATCTTTTTGTTTCATACTTATTTTCTTCATTGAACAGTTTTGAGGTAGCCATGAAATTATCTCACATCTTCTTTTGAGTGGATTAACTTTCTTAAAGATGACTATTGAATCCACCTTTGAGAACCCTATAACGACCTCGAAAAGTGCCTGAAAATGTGCCTCGAAATGCCTAAAATTTTAATTTTCATGTATCGCAAAGTCCGTTTGTTATTTCAAAAATCCAACTTCGTATTCTTGTTCAGGGGGTAAAAATTAGGTCGGAAAGGGTCTAACCCCAATTTTAGAGCAACCGAATCAAATTATGAATTTTTCAAGAAAGCTAAAAACAGTGTGTAAGGCGTGACGCTTCCGTGATGCGCCACTGTATATTTCTGAGTCTGTTTTTTGTGCTCGGTCCAAAACATTTGAGTCTTGGCTTAAATGTTCCCATACATATTTTTACCTATACTTAGCCTTACTGCACCCTCATATCATCCTTAACATTCCCAATATCCTCTAAAACACTTAGACTCATATTTCACCCTAAAGTTCCAAAGCTACGGACCAATCTTAAGGATTTCTTCAAGGATATCATTCAAGCTGCAAGTCTCCGTCGCTAATCTCTTTCAAGGGTTCTCCAAAGCTAAGGTATATGGTGTTGAACCATTGGGTCCTCCCACCCATGGTGCCTAAGCCTTTTTTAACTTAAATTACATGATTTAAATTTGATTTACAAGTGGGTCTTGCATATTATGAAATACACTGCACACTATGTTAAAGCTATGTAAAGTTGTGACTTTTGCTATGATTTGAGCAATAAATCTTGGATCTATTGTAAGATTTGATGGGGGATTTGATGTATATTACTTGAGGGTCCTGCAAGGTGTTGTTTGATGGTTTTACAATGGATTTACTTGCATGATTTCATTTCTAAATTGCATGGTCTTATACTATCATTTCATACCCGTCAAGTGTTTGATAAAATGTCCAGCTAGGGTTACTTGAGGAATTGAAGGTCCAATGCATGTCGTATGAGTTTAATAATGTTATAATGATTATAGGATGATGAAATGATATATATAAATGTGTGTGTCTAAATCATGTAAAGCACCTATGGTATTGCAAGTGAATTGTTGGATCCTCATGTCGTTATATTCTTGGGAAAATAAGGAGTTCTTTCTTGATGGTTGAAATGTAATGGTTTGATGAGTTAGTTCTATGAAATGCTTAATTCGAAAAGGGACTAGCTCCTGTAAGAAAGGTCACACAATCCGAAAAAGGATGGGCTCCGTAAGGAAGGTCACTTAATCCGAAAAGGGACGGGCTCCCATAAGGAAGGTCACTTCATCCTAATAGGGATGGGCTCCCGTAAGGAAGGCTACTTAATCCAAAAAAGGATGGGCTCCCGTAAGGAAGGTCACTTAATCCGAAATGGGATGGGCTCCTGTAAGGAAGGTCACTTAATGCAAAAAGGGAGGGGCTCCCGTAAGGAACGTTACTCCTCAAAAAGGTCATATGTTATGTCGGTTTAGATTTTTTTCCATACTTATATATTATGATCTATATAAGATGAATGATTTGCAAAGCATGGTTTACTTAAGCGTTGGTTATACATGTCAGACTATTATTATGCTATCTATTGGTTATCATTATGCATTTTGGTTATGATGCCTATTTCTTACTGCATTGCATCTCACATACTTAGTACATTCAAACATACTAACGTATACTCTTGCCTACATGATATCACCATGTAAGAAGCGAAGCCCAAGTTGATTATCCTCCTCCTCCACGTGGCTAGTTGGTGCTATTTCAAGCTAGTTGGTGAGTCCTCTATTTCGGGGACCTTGGTCTATGTTTTCCTCTTGCTTTGTATTGAGACAATCTATTTTATGTCCTACTTTGACTATGAGGGTAAGACCGATTACTTTGTCTTGGTTCCCGCTCTATCTATGTATTTAGAGGTGTTATTGGACAAGTTATGTATCTACGTTATGAGCTTGACTCTTGTCTCTTGATGATGATGTTTTGCAAGCTATCCTTAGTCTCTTTGCCCCTTATCCTTATTTTGTGTCTTTTACATGCTTTCGCGACCAATGATGTGTAATGACAAGTTCAAAGGCTTGATTAGGGTCCCTTCGGGTTCCCCATTTGTCGTGTCACGTCTATGCCCTAGGCTTGGGTCATGACAAATTGGGTATCAGAGCCTAGGTTGATAGATCCTTAGTGTCCAACACATCGTGTCGATTAGAGTCTTATTCATGGTTGTGTTGTGCACCAAAATTATGAGTACGAGGTGAGACGTTTTAGGAAATATTTCCCTTCTTCATGTTCTCAGTCATGCCATAGAGTTGGAGTAAGCTTTCCCCCATAATGATTGTTTTTTGCTATGCTAGATCATGTCGAACATAAGAGGAAGACGGGCAGGCACTCTTGAGGAGCAACCGGCTAATGGGGAGCTTCGGGATGCTCTCACCTTGCTTGCGCAAGTTGTAGCTAATCAAGCCAATCAAGGGGTCCAAGCCCCTCATGCTCCTACATCGGCTTCGTTGATGAGAGACTTCATAAGAATGAATCCTCCTAAATTCTATGGGTCAAAGGTTGATGAGGACCTTCAAGAGTTTATTGATGAGGTCTATAAGATATTGGCTATTATTGGTGTGAGGCCGGAAGAAAAGGCGAACTTGGCGGCCTACCAACTCAAAGGAGTAGCACAAATATGGTACAACCAAAGGAAGAAAGAGAAGGGAGTTGACTATGTTGTGCTTTGGGAAGAGTTTAAGGTGGCTTTCCTTGATTGGTTCTTCCCTCTTGAGCTTAGGGAAGCTAAATTGGTGGAATTCCTGAATTTGAGACAAGCGTCAATGAGTGTGAGGGAGTATGCCCTCAAGTTCAAGCAACTTTCAAAGTTTGCCCCTTACTTAGTTGTCGACCCAAGGTCTTGAATGAACAAGTTCGTAATGGGGGCGTCCGACTTAGTGAGTGAAGAATGTCAGTCCGCTATGTTGATTGGTGACAAGGATTTGTCCTGGGTAATGACCTATGCTGAACAAATGGAAGAGGACAAGTTGAGGAAGAGGAGGAGTAGAGAGGCCAAGAGGGCCTGTATTGATGATAAGTTTCAAGGTTCCAAAGATGGTTGGTTCCATCAAGGCCAAGGGTCTACCAGTGCTCTTAATGGAAGGATTGCTAATGATAATCCAAGATGCGAAGGTGGTAATAGTGGAGGTCCCAAGCCCAGGTCCCCTAGGTGTAGGAAAAATCATGGTGGCCCGTGTTGGAGGAACTCTAGTGCTTGCTTTGGATGTGGTGAAATGGGTCACTAGCTTGTTGATTGTCGCCATGCTCAATCGAAGGTAGAGATGAGGCGTCTGACGTTGCTACCTATATGTTAAAGTTTCCTTGGCTTTATTATGCATGCATTTTTAGGCCCGGTGTGCCACTATTTCCCCTCTATTCTTGTTCATTGCTAGTTGGTGCTTCTTGTGTGCCCAAGTTGTGGTGTGGATCTTTGGTGTCTATCCTTTTGTTGGCTATATTGTTGCTAGAAGGTCCATAGGTGTAATTCCATGTTCATATTTCATTAGGTCTTGCCTTGTTGCTTGTTGGATTTGAGGTGGTGGATTTTTGATATGGTAAATGGAATGGGATAGTTGCATGCATGTTGTGTCTCCTTTGGTGGTAGGACATGTAGAGTTAGAATCTGACTCCCTAATGAACCCATCCTTGAGTGGAAGAGTCTTGATGTGGTGGTCAAGGGGTACCAAAGTAGGTAGGTCCATTCTTGTCTTGAGGTTCAATTGATCTCTAGGGGGTTGCCCAATGTTCTTGATGCATAGAGTCTTGTCTTGTGATATTGGTTGACCCTAGCTTGATAGGCTGGAGGTCTTAAGGTTGTTTGGCTATTTCCATAGCATGCTTTCAATGAGTGCAGGACCCGTAAGGTTTCTTCTTGGGTTAAGGGGTCTAGATTAGGTAAGCCTTGATTCCGCCTTGTTAGAGTTGGATGTTTTGGGTGAGAAGATGATAGAGTGGAGGTTATATCCCAAGAGGGAGATGGTGGTTATGGTACCAAGTAGGTTAGGTGTATTTAAGGATTACAATTGAGTTGAGGATTATGAGTCCTTATAGAGTGTAGAGGGAGGTTAGTGAGGTTGCCTAAGTTTGGGAATTGCCTATGGTAGGGGTATGGTTTATCCGGTTGGTCATGCTTCTAGGTTGAGGGGATGTGTTGGTGACACTAGTGCTATAGAACTCTTTGAATTTGTGGGTGAGGTGGAGGATAAGTTGGCTTAGAAGGAGATTCCAGTGGAGGTGTTGGATGGATGAGTGGAGAAATTGATTGATTGATAATGATGTAGTGTTCGTCAAGGCCCTTTGGAAGAGTCATCTATTCGCATGTCTCTCGGGGAGCTGGACCGGGTATGGAGGAGCAATATCCATATCTCTTTCACTCTATTCAAGCTTATGATGGCATGTCAAGTCCTTTCTATGATTCCAAGTCTTATGTTCCAACCCCATGTCATTCATATGCATACATGTTTAAGTTGGCAAATTTATGATGATTTTACCCTTAAGTTGAGATTTTGAAAATGGCGTTTTAAATGTAATGTTGCATTCGTGTTGGGGCTAATTTTTCTCATGATTACTCGTCATGTACTTCTCTTTTACATTTGGGGATGAATGTTCCCAAGTGGGAGATATTGTAACGACCCCGAAAAGTGCTCGAAAATGTGCCTTGGAATACCCGAAGTTTTAATATTCATGTATCTCAAAATTCATTTGTTATTTCGAAAATCTGACTTCGTATTCTTGGTCGGGGGGTAGAAATTAGGGGGAGAAGGATCTACCCCGATTTTAGAGCAACCGAATCAAATTATGAATTTTTTCAAGAAAGTTGAAAACAGTGTGTAAGGCGCGCCGCTTCCGCGACGTGCCAGTGTATATTTCTGAGTCTGCTTTTTTATGCTCGGTTGGACTTTTGTGTCTTGGGCCTAAATGTTCCCATACGTGTTTTTACCTATACTTAGCCTTATTTCACCCTCACATCATCCTTAACATACCCCAATATCCTATAAAACACTTAGACTCATATTTCACCCTAAATTCAAGTTCCAAAACTCAAGACCAATCTTAAGGATTTCTTCAAGGGCTTTATTCAAGCTTCAAGTCTGCTTCTCTAATCTCTTTCAAGGGTTCTCCAAAACTAGGTATATGGTGTTGAACCATTGGTTCCTTCCATCCATGGTGCCTAAGCCTCCTTTTTACTTAAATTGCATGATTTAAAGTTGATTTACAAGTGGGTTTTGCGTATTATGATATTCACTGCACACTATGTTAAAGCTATGTAAAGTTGTGACTGTTTTGCTATGTTTTGAGCTATAAATCTTAGATCTATTGTACGATTTGATGGGGGTTTGATGTATATTGATTGAGGGTGTTGCAAGGTGTTATTTGATGGTTTTACAATGTATTTACTTGCATGATTTCAACTCTAAATTGCATGGTCATATACTACCATTTCATACCGTCAAGTGTTTGATAAAATGTCCAGCTAGGGTTACTTGAGGAATTGAAGGTCCAATACATGTCTTATGAGTTGAATGATGTTATGATGATTATATGATGATGAAATGATGTATATATGTGTGTCTAAATCATGTAAAGCACCTATGGTATTGCAAGTGAATCATTAGGTCCTTATGTTGTTGTATTCTTGGGAAAATAAGGAGTTCTTTCTTGATTATTGAAATGTAATGGTTTGATGAGCTAGTTCTATGAAATGCTTAATCCGAAAAGGGACGGGCTCCTATAAGGAAGGTCACACAACCTAAAAAGGGATGGGCTCCTGTAAGGAAGGTAACATGATCCGAAAAGGGATGGGCTCCCGTAAGGAAGGTCACTTAATCCAAAAAAGTGACGAGCTCTTGTAAGAAAGGCTACTTAATCTGAAAAGGGACGGACTCCCGTAAGGAAGGTCACTTAATCCGAAAAAGGATGAGCTCCCGTAAGGAAGGCTACTTAATCTGAAAAGGGATGGGCTCCAGTAAGGAAGGTCACTTAATTTGAAAAAGGACGGCCTCCTATAAAGAAGGTCACTTAATCCAAAAAGGGACGAGCTCCCATGAGAAGGTCATTTAATATGAAAAGGGACGGGCTCCCGTAAGGAAGGTTGCTCCTCAAAAAGGTCTTATGTTATGTCAGTTGAAGTTTTTTTCCACACTTATATATTATGATCTATATAAGATGAATGATATGCAAAGCATGGTTTACTTAAGCATTGGTTATATATGTTATATTATTATCATGCTATCTATTGATTATCATTATGCATTTTGGTTACGATGCCTATTTCTTGTTGCATTGCATCCCACATACTTAGTTCATTCAAACGTACTAACGCATACTCTTGCCTACATGATATCACCATGTAGGAAGCGGAGCGCAAGTTGATCATCCTCCTCCTCCACGTGGCTAGTTGGTGCTATTTCAAGCTAGTTGGTGAGTCCTCCATTTCGGGGACCTTGGTCTCTGTTTTCCTCTTGCTTTGTATTGAGACAATCTATTTTATGTCCTATTTTGACTATGAGGGTGAGCCCGGTTAGTTTTCCTTGGCCCCCGCTCTATCTATGTATTTAGAGGTGTTGTTGGACAAGTTATGTATCTACGTTATGAGCTTGACTCTTTGTCTCTTGATGATGATGTTTTGCAAGCTATCCCTTAGTCCCTTTGCCCCCTATCCTTATTTTATGTCTTTTACATGCTTTCGCGACCAATGATGCGTAATGGAAAGTTAAGAGGCTTGACTGGGTTCCATTCGGGTTCCCCATTCATTGTGTCACGTCTATGCCCTAGGCTTGGGTTGTGAAAAACCCCACCAGCACAAGGACCACATCATAGACTTCTTCACTAACCTCTACACTACTGAGCACTCTCAGGTTCCCCTCCCTTCCCATAATAATACCCCTCATAGCACTAACACTACTCATGTGAAAGAGGTTTTAGATTCCCCCCTTAAGGACTTCAGAGGTTCTTGCAGCCTTGAAATCCTTCAAGGCCACAAAAGCTCCTGGCCCAGATGGCATTCACCCCCTTTTCTATCAGAAGTATTGGAACATTGTAGGTGACAAGACCCTTTGCTTCTGTAGAGATTCCTTCCTAAGAGGCAACATGCCTCCTGAATACAGCAACACCTTTCTCTGTCTGATCCCCAAGTGACAGAATGCCACCATGATCAAAATCTTTAGACCCATTGGACTGTGCAACACCACTTACAAGCTTGTCACAAAAATCACTATAACCGCATCAAAACTTTCCTGCTAGCCCTCTTTAGTCCAACTCAAGCCAGTTTCATCCCCAAAAGAGGAGCCTCTAACAATGCCAATATTTTCCAGGAATACATATCACACTTCCACAAGATGAAAGGGAAGTAGGCTAATATGATCCTAAAAATAGACCTGGAAAAGGCCTTTAACAGGCTGAAATGGTCTTTCATAAAGAACACCTTAGACTACTTCCAGTTCCCCCCAGGATCACCAAACTCATCATATCCTGTGTTAATGGTAGCAAGATTTCTATCCTCATTAATGGTGAAAAAACTTATCCTTTCCTTCCCACCAGAGGCATTAGGTAAGGGAACCTAATGTCTCCTTACCTTTTCATACTCTGTATGGAAACACTGTACAAGGCTATTGAGCTTGAAGACCATACAAACACTAGGACCCCATTAAGATATCCACAAGAGGCCCCAAAGTCTCCCACCTCTTCTTTGCGGATAATACCCTTTTTGAAAAACAAATCAGAAGAACTCCAAGACCATTAGGGACCTTCTAGACCTCTTTAATAGGGTGTCTAGTCAGAAAACTAACTTTGCTAAGTCCAAGGTCTTCTTCTTCTCAAATTGCACAGCTATCAATAGGTCCACTAATAAACTGATATTCAAAATCATTTCTTTCAGGATCTTTTAATATGTCAAAATGTCGGATTTCTAAATTTTCGTAAGGCCCTCCTGGAATTCCTTCAATAGCTATGAGGACACCCTTCAAATCAAGAACTGTGACTCCTTTGGCAAATACCTTGGGTTTCCAATCTTCCATAAGAGACCCAAGGATAATGACTTTCAATTTATACTACATATCATAAGAAAGAGATTAGCGGGTTGGAAAACCACTCATCTTAATATGACTGGCAGATCTGTTTTGTCCAAATCCACCGTCAGCAGTATTTCTAACCATGTTATGCAACTCATTAAGCTGCATGCTAAGTCACAAAAGCCATTGACAAAGTCCAAAGGGACTTCTTATGGGGTTCTACCCTTGAGAAAAGGAAACTCCATCTTGTCAGCTGGGACACCATTAAACCAAAGGGGAAGATGTCCTAGGTCTCCAGAAATGCTGTCACGACCCAAGCCTAGGGCCTAGATGTGACACGGCAAATGGGGAACCCGAAGGAACCCCAAACAAGCCTCTTAACTTGTCATTACACACCCTTGGTCGTGAAAGCATATAAAAGACATGTAGAATAGAATAGGGCATTGGGGCTAAAGGAATGTTTTGCAACACATCAACATCAAAAGACAAGGAATCATAGCTCATATCATAAATACATAACTTGTCCAACAAACACCTCTACATACATACATAGAGTGAGGGCCAAGACAAAGTAATCGGGCTCACCCTCATAGTCAAATAGGACATAAGATAGTGTCTCAATACATAGATAAGAGGAAAACATAAACCAAAGTCCCCGAAATGGAGGACTCGCCAACAAGCTTGGAATAGTACCATCTAGCCATGTGGAGGAGGAGGAGGATCGACTTGGGCACCGGTTCCTACATGGTGATATCATGTAGGCAAGAGTATGTGTTAGCAAGTTTAAATGTACTAAGTATGCGGGATGCATGCAACAAGAGATAAGCTTCATGATCAATATGCATAACAATAAGCAATAGGCATAATATAGCAAGATGACATGTATGATCAATGAATAAGTAAAATGTGCTTAAGTAATCAATATTTATATAGAATATCATATGTGTAGAAGAGACCAAGCTAGATTTTTAAGGTATAAACCCCTTGGTGTTGGTGATGATGTCGCCCCATCACTTAGGTGGATGATTACAAACCCTTATCTCGGTTGGTGATAATGTCGCCCCATCACCTAGGTGGATGAGTACGAACCCTCATCTCAGTTGATGAGTATAAACCCCTATCTAGGTTAGTGATGATGCCGCCGCATCACTAGGTGGAGAAGTACGAACCCTTCCCTCGGTTACTCGGGCTCTTGTTCCCCCGGATCGGGCAAGGTCTAATGCAACACTTTATATATAGAGTTCATCATATCCATGAGTTGCTGTTTGTATATTGTTAGCATTGTTCCATAATTTAATGCTGTTGTATAGTGTGTATAGTGCTGTATATTGGCATATATTGTGGTTGTATATTGTTGTATATTGTTATATATTGTTGTATATTGTGGTGGTATATTGTTGTATACCTGTTGATTGGTAGTTATTTTTGTAGCTTAGAGGGCTTTTAGTTCTTAGTTACTGGCGTCTAGAACTCATGGTGGACTAGGGTCATGTCATAGGTTGGGGTCAGGGGTTAGGGCTAGGGGTGGTAAGGGAGAAACGGTG
>JAPFFP010059759.1:0-27329 GCA_026153255.1 Solanum medicagineum | reverse complement strand
TCGCCTACTAGATTATTAAGTCATACAAGAACCTCAATTATTTTACTTTGTTTAGGGCTGTGATCTCATCAATTTAAAACATGAATACACTCAACGCTCTTAAGCATTAGACACACATATCGCCCATAAGCACTTTTGAAAAATTGGCACTAGTTTGACCAAACCATATCATGATCCATTCACATAGCATTGGTACATGTAAAATGTGGGGTGTTACATCCTCCCCCCTTTACGAACATTCGTCCTCAAATGTTAGCACAATTGGGTAGCTTAACCATGAATAAACCTTTATTTAAATAAACCTTTGACAACAAGCTAAGTATTTAATCACACATACCTATTAGTGTTCCAATTCTGCATTTTGAGCATCCTCTTTAGCTTCAAATGAGTGGCGGTATTTTGACCTCATCGTGTCCTCGGCCTCCCAGGTTCTCTTCTGCTTGCTGATTTCTCCAAAGTACCTTTACTGAATCTATTTCTTTATTCCTCAGCTTCCTAACTTGACGATCCAGAATAGCAACAAGTACCTCTTAATAAGTGAGATCTTCTGTAACCTACACGTCTTCAATAGGAGTGATACGGGATAGGTTACCTATGCATTTTCAAAGCATTGATACATGAAAAACTGGATGAACCATTGAAAGCTCTTGGGGTAGCTCTAGCTCATATGCAACCTGCCCGATCTTCTTAATAATTTTATATGGCCCTATGTAACGTGGGCTCAGATTTCCTTTCTTACGAAACCTCATAACCCCTTTAATTGGAGACACCTTTAAAAATACCCAATCTGCTACTGAAAATTCAAACCCTCTCCTCCTAGCATCCGCATATGATTTGTCACGACTTTGGGCCATTTTTAGCCGCTGTTGTATTACCTTAACTTTTTCCATGGCTTGTTGCACTAGACCTGGTCCAAGCAAGGTGGTTTCTCCCACTTCAAACCATCTAATTGGCGATCTACACTTCCTTCCATACAAAGCTTCATAAGGTTCCATCTTGATACTTGAATGGTAACTATTATTATAGGCAAATTCAATAAGAAGCAAATGGTCAACCCAGCTACCTTTAAAGTCCAATGCACAATCAAGTGTCTGAATGGTGCGATCTGCTTGACCATCAGTTTGAGGGTGAAATGTTATACTCAAATTTACTTGTGTCCTTAAACTCCTTTGGAAGGACTTTCAAAACTTTGCAGTGAATTGAGCTCCTCGGTCTGATATAATGAAGAGTGGGACGCCATGTAGTCTGACTATCTCCTTGAGGTATAGTATAGCATACTCTTCAGCTGTATAATCACTCCTGATAGGTAAGAAGTGTGCTGAATTTGTGAGTCTGTCAACTATTACCTATATAGAGTCAAACTTCTGAAACGAGCGAGGCAAACCGGTGACAAAGTCCATATTGATTATATCCCACTTCCAAGTTGGAAATTCTATACACTGCATACAACCTCCTGGATTTTGGTGTTCTACCTTCACTTGTTGACAATTTGGACATTGAGCCATAAATTCTGCAAGGTCCTTTTTCATGCCTCCCCACCAAAATACACCCTTCAGGTCATGGTACATCTTAGTCGATCTTGGATGGATGGACTATCGGGAATGGTGGGCTTCTTCCATTATCCTCTTTCTTAATCCATCAATATCAGGCACACATAACCTGTTTTGGCAATAAAGTACTCTATTTTGTGTAAGGTCAAAGCCCTTTATTGCACCCTGACTCACCTTTTCCTTAAATTGTCGTAGAACAGGATCCTCGAACTATTTTTCTTTCACCTACATTGCTAATAAAGACGTCGTTGCATTATGTACAATAACCCCTTCCTTTGGGTTTCAAGAAGGCGAAACCCTAAACTGGCAGTTGACGTAGATCCTTAGTCACCCCTTGACTAACCATGGCCTGATCACCAGTAGTCATAACTACCTTACGACTCAGAGCATCAGCTACCACATTTGCCTTCCCTTGATGGTATAGTATATCAATCTCGTAATTCTTTATTAGTTCTAGCCATCTCCGCTGTCTCAAATTTAGATCCTTCTACTTAATAATGCATTGGAAGCTCTTATGATCAGTATATATGTCAACGTGAACTCCATACAAATAGTGGCGCCATATTTTCAAACCAAATACAACCGCTGCTAGCTCAAGATCATAAGTTTGGTAATTCTTCTCATGTGGGCATAGTTGTTTGGATGCATATGCAATTAACCTATCATGCTGTGTCAGCACACACCCTTAGCCAACTCCTGAAGCATCATAATATACTGCATACCCCTCGGTGCTTTCTGGAAGTACTAGCACAGGTGCAGAAGTTAGCTTATTTTTCAGGTCCTAAAAGCTCCTTTCACATGCACCATTCCATTGGAACTTGGTTGCCTTATGTGTAAACTTTGTTAGAGGTGCAGAAATGGAAGAAAAACCTTTAAGAAACCTTCTGTAATAACCTGCCAAACCTAGGAAGCTCCGAACTTCTGTGGGCGTCGTTGGCCTTGGACAATCTTTCACCGCATCTATCTTTTATGAATCAACTCTTATTCCCTCCTCAGACACAATATGAGCCAAGAATGCCACTGAGTTTAGCCAAAATTCACATTTAGAAAACTTGGCATACAATTGTCGATCACGAAGAACCTGTAACACTTGTTGTAAATGATTTTCATGGTCCTCTTCTGACCTTGAGTATACCAAAATGTCATATATAAACACTATCATGAACACATCCAAGAATGGCTTAAATACCCTGTTCATCAGATCCATAAAAACTGCTAGTGCATTCGTTAGCCCAAATGATACAATAAGAAATTCAAAGTGACTGTACCGTGTTCTGAAAGCAATCTTAGGTATATCTTCCTCCTTCACCCTCACTTGGTGATACCCTGATCTCAGATTAATTTTTGAAAAGCATTTGGCACCCTGTAACTGATCAAATACATCATCAATCCTGGGGAGGGGATATTTATTCTTAATTGTCACCCTATTCAATTGTCGATAGTTGACACACATTCTCAAGCTGCCATCCTTTTTGCATACAAATAATACTGGTGCACCCCAGGGAGACACACTAAGTCTTATAAAACCCTTTTCCAATAATTTTTTCAATTGCTCTTTTAATTCACATAACTCTGTCGGGGCCATTCTATATGGAGGGATAGAAATAGGTTAAGTGTCTAGAAGTAAGTCAATACCAAAATCTATTTCTCGTTCAGGAGGTAAGCCTGGAAGTTCATCAGGGAACACATTAACAAATTCATTAACTACTGGGACTGATTGAAGAGTTGGTGATTCTGCCTCTATATCCCATACTCTAACTAAATGACATATATACCCCTTAGATATCATCTTTCTAGCCTTAAGATAAGAGATAAACTTCCCCTTTGGTGCCCCAACATTACCTTCCCATTCAAGAACTGCCTCATTTGGAAAGTGGAAGTACACTTTCTTAGTTCGGCAATCCACAGTGGCATAGCAAAAAGATAACCAATCCATACCTATTATAACATTAAATTCCACCATTTCTAACACAATAAGGTTAGCAAATGTGTCACAGTCACAAACAATTTCTGCACAACCGTAATAAATCCTTCTAGCTATAATAGATTCACCGGTTGGTGTAGACACTTCAAATGGTTTATTCAATAATTTAGGTGTTCTCTTAAGCTTCCCAGCAACTAGTGGGGTGATGTATGATAGTGTAGAACCAGGGTCAATTAATGAATATACATTATGAGAGGATATGGACAATGTACCTGCGACCACATTAGGTGAAGCTTCCAAATTTTGCTGACTCCCCAAAGCATAAGTGTGATTCTTTACCCCGCTAAAGCTAGCTGCCCCTCTAACGCCTCTACCACGGCCCATAGGTGCTTGTTGACCCCTACCTAATGGAGGAACTATCGATGATGATGCGACAGCTGACCCAGTAGATTGTGCTATATCACCCAAACGCCTCCTCGGGCAATCTCTCATCATGTGCCCTGGCGCAACGCACTAATAACAAACATCGATCCCAACACGACCTATACCCGGATGTCTTCTTCCACACTATTTACAGGGCTTCCTAGGAGTTATTGGCTGGCCTGCCGATCCTCCTATTGTCCGTTGACCAAACTGATTACTTCTAGACCCTTGAAGTTGTGGTGGAGCATTGGCTGTAGAATAGGAGAATGATGGCCTAGGCGGTCTGTTAGAAAACCGAGGCCTAAACTCACCTTAGGATAGTGTAAAATGCCGTGAAGATCTGCTCCTCTTGGACTACGCCCTTTATAACTCCTGTGTCCTTCTCCTTTGCCTTTGATCCTCCAATTTCTGTGCAAAAGCTTTCATTCTCGCTATATCCATGTCTTTATTCAATGCAACAATGGTGCAATCTCTGACCAGATACGTATCCAATCTATCCACATATCGATGAACTATATCTTCCATAGTAGCAACTACATTAGGAGCATACGTAGACAGGGAATTAAATTGGAGACTATACTCCCTCACGCTCATATTACCCTTGTGGAGATTCAAGAACTGATCTGCACCAGCCTATCGGATTTCTAATGGCAAGTAATGGTCAAGAAATGCCTCTTTGAACTCCTTCCAAGTGGTTGGGGGATCATCTATATCTTTGGATTTCTTCCAAGCTTCATACCACAATATAGCCACACCCTTCAGCCTATATGTCGCTAACTCGACAGCTTTTGTACCACTCACATGGATAACATCTAAAGTGCACTGAATCTGATTAATAAAGTCTTGAAAATCTTCATTAGGATCAGACCCAGTGAAGGCTGGAGAGTCCAAATTAAGAAAGTCACGTATCCTCATGCCAGCTTCCCTATTTGCACTATCTGTACCCATAACTGGACCTTCCTGCCTTTGGCCTTGGCCAGCAACTGTGCGAGTCAGTAGTTAAACTGCATTTCTCAAATCCTACACTGTAGCATCAATAGGTGGTTCTGCGGGAATTTCACTATTTCTGGGTTCATCAGGAACTGGAGGGGTTAGAGATGTCCATGACCATGACTCATCTTGAGCCTCATTTCATTGTCTCACATGACTGGGCAAACCAGCCACTAGTTCTACTGCCTTTCCTTTACCTTTGTTCTTCTTGCTTTCTGGCATACTTGCTTACTATACAAAAAAATTTAGGAGTTAGACATAATTCACCTAGCTCTATGGCACAATCTAAAGAATGAAAGGAAAGTAACAACTCCTAAATGCCACGTAGCCTCCTGCTTATCAATGTGGTGCACAACACATCGATAAACAAGACTCTATATTGACATGGCTTTGTAGACTCCCTAGGATGACCCGCTGTGATACCACTTCTGTCATGCCCTAAGTCCCGTTAGGGCGGACCGGCACCCATTGCCGATAAGGCTCGGGAGAACCAACCTATATCTGTGCACTTTCTATACATTTTATAATGGATTTCTATAATTTAGCATGCCTTTATGCAAGTAAACAGTGATATAGCCAAAAAGAAATGCATGTGACTAGGTCTTTGCGGCCACGGTGTCGAAAGTACGCGACATGACCACACTTAAATTTACATAGTCTACAAAGCCTCTAGTTAAGAGAAAGTATTGAATAAGGGTCAGGACAAGCCCCGCCTCAATTAACTGTATAATACAAACATATAAGCTTTAGCCACACACAAAGCTCCGGAACAACCTGGAGCTTATCACAGCAGCAAGATGTCCTGGACTCTACTGGGGGGATCTACTAGCACCTGTACCTGCAGCATGAAATGCAGATCCCCCGTAAGGGACGCCAGTACGAGATAATGTACTGAGTATGTAAGGCATGAAATATTGTGTATGAAGTAACAACTTCAAATGAAACTGTGCACTGGTGTGGAAAAAGAGACCACCTTTGGATATACTTTGGGATCGTATACTTTATATTCTTTATATTACTTTACCTATACTCTATAATCTGTGCACATCATGTACTATAAATGACCAACTGATTAGTGATAAACTGCATCGGGATCATTCCTGTCTAGGTTCTTCCTTAACCCCTCGGGCTACCACCCGTGATAGGATCGTCCCTGGCTAGGTGATGCTTCCACCCCTCGGGCTACCACCCATCAAAAACTATATAGTTTACTTTATCTTTCAATTACCTTTGAGATGATTCTTTTGGTGGTCACAGTATTAGAGCTATAGCACTATATATACAACATCTGACATGAAAATAATCATATAATACAATATGACAATGAAGAGAGTATGTTATATAAGTAATGAAATGCGTATGAAATGAAAGAACAACTTATGAACTTTGTTTTGCAACAAGAACTCATGTATTTGGTATCCACATATGTATGTAGATTTGAAGGTAACTAGATATAGGAGCATATCAATATGTGAAAGAGTAGAGACATGGTTGTTTGTCATGTTGGAGTAGATAAATGCCTTTACTTATCGAGAGATCTATGTTTCATGCCAAATGATACGAAATCAAGTAGCCTTACATACCTCATTGTATGACCTCGCTACTACCTTGGAGTGGCTGCTTTTCCCTCAAATATTTATCTGTAGTACATTAGGAAATAATATTAGTATTAGCAGCAAAGAAACACTTCTTGACAGCCCAATATCATAAAAATGATCACCCGGACAACAAGCTTTACAATTAGGGACGCACAGGCATTTCTTCAACCTTTTCCCTTATAAACGTATTTTCTGACAACCATTCTTACGTACACGTCATGTACATATTATTTTAGACCTTTAACAGTCCTACCATAACACACAAAGAATAACACATAACAATTCTTCACAACATACAAACAAGTGGCATAACGTTACATTCTTTCACCCCACTTCGACGTTGACAATCCCGAAACTGTTTTAACTTTATCTAAATTGTTTCCAATGTTTTTAACACAGAACACCAGTGTTAATATAGTCCAAAAATAGTACCAAAATAGGGGAAGGTCATGGAACAACATATTACAATTCTACACAACCTACAAATAGATAGCATAACGTTACCCCCCTCCCCCCCGCGGCTACATTTCAACGTCGACGATTCCAAACCTTTTCCAACTCTAACCAAACTATTCCAACAACATTTACACATACAAAAAGTGCTAAGATAGTATTAGAACAATACGAAAGAAGTCATGAAGGACGTGAGGCAATAGCTTTCCATCCAATAGCTCACAATTCCAATCAACATTACACATAAGATAGCACAATAAAACTAGTTTGTTAAATGAAACCAAAATCAGGGCAACAACCTTAGGGTAATATCTATAACTTAAAACATATTAAGAACATCAAATTCTCTTCATAATACAACCCACAAACCATAGAGAAGTCACTAAAATAAAAGGCAAGTGTGCAACAACTTTCTAAACACAATCTGTCCAGAGTTTCCAGCACAAACATACTAGCATATACTTCATGTTTTTCATGAAGAAATCATACTAAATATACAACTATAATTACTTACCTTAGTTCTTCAAGATCCAGGTGTTCCTTCAAGATCCTAGAAGTTCCCTTGTGGCTGCTTTGATAGTTTAAGAAAGTGTAGAGAGAAAATTGGGAAAGCTGAAAATTTTCTAAGTGTAAGAGTGAATGGGATTTTGCTTCTTGTAACCCCTCTTTAAAAGCCTTATTTGGACGACCTTCCTTGGACCTCTTGACCATGTAAGACCAAATATTATTGATCTGGTGAGGTAGCAACTTGGGCCTCTTTCTTTGGCCTAAATGGGTGTGAAATTTAATGGGTTTTGACTACCATATTCTAGTTTTCCACTTAATATGTTTTTGGTCCAAATAGCCAAGTGGTTTGTGTTAGACTTGGGCCCTTCTTATATTCTTCTTGGACTGAAAATAAGGTTCATTTATGATGTTAAAACATGTGCTAATATTACACCCTTAAAATGGATTTTATTCGTCATCGGATTTGGGCAAATTCGACGTCAAACCTCGTCTGCGTTTAGCTTGCAAATTTAAGCTAAGCAAGTAGGTGACTCACCTACTAGATTATTAAGTCATACAAGAACCTCAATTATCTTACTTTGTTTAGGGCTGTGATCTCATCAATTTAACAAAAAACTTGAATATAGTCAACCCTCTTAAGCTTTAGACACTCATATCGCCCATAACACGAGATTTAAGCACTTTTGAAAAATTGGCACTAGTTTGACCAAACCATATCATGATCCATTCACATAGCATTAGTACATGTAAAATGTGGGGTGTTACAAGAATTGTTTCTGGTGGTTTATGAGTTTCTTGATGTCTTTCCTAATGAGCTTCCCGGTGCTTCTCTCGAAATGGAAATCGACTTTGATATAGACCTTGTTCCTGACACTCAACCCATTTCTATTCCCCCTTACCGTATGGCCCCAGCAAAGTTGAAGGAGTTGAAAGAGCAATTGAGAGATTTGCTGAAAAAGGGTTTGTAAGGCCTAGTAAGTCACCTTAGGGTGCACCCGTGTTGTTTGTGAAGAAGAAGGATGGTTCTCTTAGAATGTGCATTGATTACCGACAACTTAATAGGGTCACCATAAAGAACAACCCTCTACCAAGAGTTGGTGACCTTTTTGATCAACTTCAAGGGGCTAGTCACTTCTCTAAGATTGATCTTCATTCCGGGTATCACCAAGTGAAAGTGAGGGAGTGTGACATTCCCAAGATAGCCTTCCGAAGTAGGTATGGTCACTTTCGATTCCTATGGTGAGAAGGAGTATATAGATTAGTTGAGGGTGCTATGCAAATCTTGAGGGAGGAGAGATTGTATGCTAAATATGATAAATATGAGTTTTGATTGAAAGAGGTTGCTTTTCTTGGGCATGTGGAGTCGGGTGATAGCATTAAGGTGGACCCTAAGAAGACGGATGTGATAAGAAATTGGCGTAGACCTTTGACTCCATCGAACATTAGAAGTTTCTTAGAATTGGGGGCTTATTACTAGAGGTTTTGTAAATGGATTCTCTTCCATTGCTTCTCCTATGACTACGTTGACCCAAAAGAAGGAGAAATTTGTGTGGACCGATGAATGTAAAAAGAGTTTCCAAACTTTGAAAGGTAAGCTTGTCTTTGCTCCTATCTTGTCTTTAACGGAAGGGTTGGAAGGGTTTGTCGTGTATTATGATGCCTCAAGAATTGGTTTGGGGTGTGTTCGATGCAACGTGGTAAGGTGATAGAATATCCTTGTATACAACTTAAGGTACATCAGAAGAATTACCCCACTCATGTTCTTGAATTGGCGGCCGTTGTGTTCGATTTGAAAATTTGGCGTCACTACTTGTATGAGGTCCATGTTGATATGTTTACCAAGCATAAAAGTTTCCAATGTATGTTCACCCAAAAAGATCTTAGCTTGAGACAAATATGGTGGTAAGAGCTCCTTAAAGATTATGATATGAGTGTGCATTATCACCCTAGCAAAGCTAATGTTGTGATGCAAGTAAGGCAGGAAACACAGGAAACCGTGTCGACGCTCTAAGTAGGGTGTCTATGATTAGCTTAGCTCAGGTTGATGGTGGTGGCAAAGAGGTTGCTAGAGAGGTCCATCAGTTTGCTAGCTTGGGGGTTAGGTTGGAAGAAGTCGACAATGGTGGTGTAGTAGTTGTGGATGGTTCTAAATCTTCCTTGATTGAAGAGGTGAAGGCAAAGCAAGATCTTGACCCCGCCTTATTAGAGTTGAAGGTCTTGGTGAGAGATGGTAAGGTGGAGGTTTTCTTCCAAGGGGGAGATGGTGCCCTTAGGTACCAAGGTGGATTGTGTATGCCTAGTGTTGATGACTTGAGAAAGAAGATTTTAGATGAGGCACATAATTCTTCCAATTCTATTCACCCCAGTTCTACAAAGATGTATAGAGATTTGAGGGAAGTGTATTGGTGGGGTGGTATGAAGAGAGACATTGTCAAGTTCATATCCAAATGTCACAATTGCCAATAAGTGAAAGTCAAGCATCAAAGGCTGAGCGACCTAGCCCAAGATATAGAGATTCTTACATAGAAGTGGGAGGAAATCAACATGGATTTTATGGTTGGGTTACCTAATACTAGATAGCATTTTAACTCTATTTGGGTGGTGGTTGATAGAATGACAAAATCAGCTCACTTCTTACAAGTCAAAACTACTTATTGTGTTGAAGATTATGCTAAGTTATATATACATGAGTTCGTTAGGTTGCGTGGGGAGCCCTTGTCTATCATTTCGGATCGTGGTGCCAAATTCATTTCTTACTTTTGGAGGTCCTTCCAAAGAGGTCATGGTACCAAGATAAAGCTTAGCACCGACTTTCACCCTCAAATGGATGGCCAAGCCGATAGAACTATCGAAACTCTTGAGGATATGCTTAGAGATTATGTTTTGGAGTCTAAGGGTAGTTGGATGATCATCTTCCACTCATTAAATTTGCTTACAACAATAGTTACCACTCAACCATTAGTATGGCTCCTTTTGAGGCTCTTTATGGTAGGCATTGTAGATCCCTGGATGGGTTGTTTGAAGTGGGGCAAAAGGCTTTGCTAGGTCCAAATTTGGTCATGGAGGCCTTGGAGAAGGTGAGGTTAATAAGGGAGAGATTGAAAACAACCCAAAGTAGACAAAAGTCTTATTCCGGTGTGAGGAGAAGGGATCTTGAATTTAAGGTTGGTGATTGGGTCTATTTGAAGGTCTCACCCATAATGGGTGTGGTTTGATTTGGCAAGAAGGGTAAACTAATCCCATGGTTTTGTGGGTCCTTGTAAAATGTAGAGTAAGACTGGTAGGTGGCCTATGAGTTGGAGTTTCCCATTGATATGAATATGGTTCATCCAGTTTTCCATGTATCTATGTTGAGAAAGTGTGTGGGTGACCCAAGTGTTATTGTACCTTTGATGTTGTGGGTGTGGTAGAAGATAATTTGACTTATGAGGAGGTTCCGGTAGAAATTTTTGATAGACAAGTGAAGAGGTTGAGAAACAAGGATGTAGCTCCCGTCAAGGTTCTTTGGAGAAACCAACAAGTTAAAAGTGCCACATGGGAAGCCGAAGCGGACATGCAAAAGCAATATCCATATCTTTTCCACTCTTCTCAAGTCTAAGGTACTAATTTAAGTCCCCTATATGATTTCAAGTCTTAAGTTTCAGCCCTTATGTCATTTTGCATGAATTCATGTTTGTGTAGATGAGTTTCTGGTGATTCTTGACACATATGTCGAGATTTTCGAAAATGATGTTTAAGTGCATTTGTTACCTTCATGTGGGGATGAAATCTTCTTGGTTACTTCTCTTATGTACGTTTCTTTGACATTAAGGAAAAATATTCCCAAAGGGGAGATATTGAAGCACCCTGGAAAGGTCGCTCGAAATGTCCATAATCATAATTTCAGTATAACTCAAAATCCGTGCATGATATCGAAAATGGGACTTCATATTCTTGATCAGGTGAAAGATTGAGTATGACATGGGTATAACCCCAATTTTAGAGGACACGTAGGAAAAAAATGATTTTTGAAAATTTTCATTTCCAGAAGATGTTCGCCACAGCTCCATGATGCGGACCTGTCACGAGCAGTGTTGTGTCTCCCTTATTTTTCTTATTTCAACCTAAGGCATTGGGGTCTTGGACCCATGCCCTAATATGTGTGAAAATATCTATACTTAGCCATTTCTCAACTATATATCATTCTAGACACTCTCAAAACTCTCTTTAACACTTAACCAAATATTTCATCCAAATTCAAGTGTCCCAAGCTTAATCCCAGATCTCAAGAACTTCATTAAAAATTCAAGTTCTCTTCAAGTCTACACCAAGAAAATCCAAGTATAAGGTACTTGAGTTTCAACAATTGGGTCTTTTCACCCATGGTGTCAAATTTTCCTATCTTATGAAATTGCATGTTTTCAAGTTATATTGTCTATGGTATCTTTTATTATGGATTATAAGCATGAAATATGTCGGGGTTTTATGAAATGTTAATTAAATATGCATGTTTATCTACCTCAAGCTTATACTATGAGTTGATTTTGCCTATTGAGACTATGTATATTTTGGGCTGTGAAACTATGATCTATTATGAGATTTGATGATGGATTTCAAGGTATTTCACGTAAGGGTTTGGCAATATGTTGGTGGGTTAATTTGCATTGAGTTTTGTCACATGATTTCACTCTTGAATTGCATGATTTTGAACAAGCTTTACACACCCACCAAGTGTTTGATAAAATGTCAAGTCAATGATTCTCAAGTTATTTACGTGTTTTATAAGTCAAGTGACTTCATGATGAATATGGGCTATCAAGTATGTTATGAATTCATGAAATTTCTATTATTATGCAAGTATGAAGTTAATCCCTATTTTCAATATTTTACCTCTTGTGAGCCTTTGATGTTAATGCAAGGTAATGTTTAATGATGATCTACTCTCATGTTTCAAGTTAGGCTCACCATTAGAGGTCAAGCATTTTTATGAGCTACTCAGGTCATAATAATACAGGCTATTCATGTTATGATTAAAGTATGATTATTTCAAGTATTCAATAGGATTAGACTTAGCATCGATGAATTGGATGTCAGAGTGGATTATCTTCAAGGGTCCATACTTCTTTCCTCAAACTATGTGCCAACATACAATTATACTTTACCATTGTTATACTAGTGGATCCATTTAGTGTAGTTTCTCTTGAAATTTGTCCCAAAATGGGAATGGATCCCGTAAGGTGAAATTTTTCATGAAATCCTTTACGAAATAGGATGGGCTCCCATGAGGAAGGTTACTTCTCCGAAATGGGACGAGTTCCCACAAGGTGAAGTATTGTTTACCTTGGCAAGTAGACTACCTCTTTATCGATGAAGGGTAATCATCAGGATTCCAAGTCATAACTCGCTTGGTCTTATTCTAAGTCGGTTGTGGAATCTTCCCACATATGTGTTATGATCTATGTGAGTTGAATGATTTACAAGCATGTTTTGCTTCAAGCATTGATCATCCATGCCATATTGAAATTATGCTCATCCATTGCCTATTAGGATGCACTTTGACTATATTGACTTATGCCTTGTTGCATTGCATCCTACATACTTAGTACATTCAAATATACTAACGCATACTTAGTGCCTACATGATTTTACCATGTAGGAATCGGAGCACCGACGTGGCTAGTTTTGGCATCCTGAAGATAAGCTTTTGGTGAGTCCTCAAGTTCGGGGACATTAGCTATGCTACTCTTGCTTATGTTATTTCTTTATGTTGATCTTTGATACTATGAGGGTGAGCCCTAAAAGTGTCTTGGTCCCCGCCCATATATATTTAGAGGTGTTATTGGAACAATTGATGTACCTATGCTTTGAGCTTTGACTCTTTATGCTTTATAAATGTCAAGACTTCCCTTAGTCCCTTTATCCCTTGTTTATATTCTTGTTGTTGTTTGCTTTGCTTCCACGACCAAGGATGTGCAATTGATATGCTAAGAATCTTGTTTGGGTCCTTTCGGGTTCCCATTCTCTGTGTCATATCTAAGCCTTAGGCTTGCGTCATGACACATACCATATTGATATTGTACTTATCCATTGCTTATGACTCTACATTTTTACTATGTTGGCATATATCTTGTTGCATTGCATCCTACATACTTAGTACGTTCAAACGTACTAATGGATAATCTATGCCTACATGATGTTACCATGTAAGAACCGGAGCACCTCCCGATCATCCTCCACGTGGCTAGTTCGGTGCTTTGGAAGATAGGCTTTGGTGAGTCCTCAAGTCCAAGGACACTAGCTATGCTACTCATACTTTTAATATTTCATTATGTTGAATACTTGATACTATGAGGGTGAGCCCGGAAAGTGTCTTGGCCCCCACTCCAATCTATATTAGAGGTGTTGTTGGAATAATTGATGTACTTATGCTTTGAGCTTCGACTCTCTCATGTTATTTTATAAATATCAAGACTTCCCTTAGTCCTGCTTCCCTTATTTATATCCTTTGTTGTTTATTTTTCTTCCGCTACCAAGGATGTGAGAATAGTATGGTAAGAGGCTTATTTGGGGTCTCTTCGGGTTCCCATTCACCGTGTCACATCTAGGCCCTAGACTTGGGTCGTGACATCTAACTTGAAAGAAATATCCCTAACAGATGTTAGAAACCCCCATCCTCCTGAATTTCCAAGTTATAGTAAAATTGGTGAACATTCTACTCATGAAGAGTGGGAAAAGGCCACTCAAATAAGTGGTCACAACCTTGCAGGGCAACATCATCGACCAGGTCTCTCATACCTAGCTTTCCTTAGCATCAGGCCCAAACACTCGCCTGCTCAGAACCTTTGGTTTTTCTAGCACTTTAATCTTTTCCTCCTTAGTCAACACCCTCTCTACCCTTGCCCTCTTCACTTGTGAGCCTGGTCCCCGAGTGAAAATAGGGTCACTCCATTTGGCCTTCCATTCATCCTTTTTCTGAGTCTGGTTTTTTTCTTAGAACCTTCAGTTCCCTTGGAGAAGGACTTGTTTATCTCTGTGTGCAACGTGAAACAAACTAGGTTCTCATTTGACTCAGTCTCATTGTTTCCTTTCTAGGAACTTCCTCATCGTCCACCACTGTTGAACTCCGCAGCTTTCTCTTTTTAGCAACCTTGAACTTACTGGCTACCATAGCATCACTCAACATTTCCCTCCTCACTCACCTTCTCTTATCCCTTTCCTGTGACAACCTGGTCCCTCACTGAAGCAGGATCAAAAGGGACAGTAAGCTTCTTGAATTTCCAGATTAGAGGAATGTTGTCCTCATCATCATCCTAGTCCCTTTAAACATTTTCAGCAACAATCATTGGTCTGACTTCACTCATAGACATTTGATTGAACCTAGGAGTACCTAGTGCCAACTAAAGATCGGGGGATCTATCCTCCTCCATGGTAAAAACCTTATGTTCCTTGAGTTTAATCAGACCCTTGGCCACCTATTCTGGTCCCTCAGCAAGAATATTCAACTCCTTTCCTTTGTCAATAGTCAGGTCCCCATCAAAATGTTTCTCAAACATGGAGGATGAAGTAGGACCTAGTGGAGATGAGGTGCCTTGTTTTTCAGTAGATGCAGTAGCAGCACTCAATGACAAGTTCTTTGATAGCAAAACCAAATAGTCCAATGGGAGAGTCAAGGCAGCGATCCTGACTTAATACAGAAGGAGGTTGTTCATTTTTCACAGGGAAAGAAGATATGGTAGAAGAATAGGAAACATTATGAGCCAGAGGCTGCAACTCCTCAGGTTTGAGAGGAGTATGAATGGATGTTAAAGGTGGTGTAGCAATTTTGTCGGACATGGGTGACTCAGTTCTAGAGGACATCTGCTTGTCTATGATTGGTGAGGATTGAGACATTGTTAAAAGCCAAGCCAACAGAAAAGCAAGAGAAAGGTTGATGAAAAGAGAAGAATATGGAAGTGTTTTAGTAAAAGATGAGAGAAAAAGTGACAGATTCAAGGTACTAAAAAATAAGAGGGGGGGAGGCATCTAGTCCTTGATTGTTCGTGATGCTTTGTGTAATGGGATGAAAGGATGTCGATTCAGAAATGCTAAATCGACATGACAGGTCTTGAAGAGTTTCATAAATGCTATAATGTTATGCAAGGAATACTAACCTCGTTTGGAACTAGGTCCCTGATGAGCAGACTTGAATGGTGCTTCTTCAAAGGCATATTTTCAAACCCTATGAGACTGCTGATTTTTGCAAACCTGTAATATGGATATAAGAATTCAACTTATTATGAATAATTACTCAGATACCTGCATAGGAAGTTGTTCCAAAGACAAGGAGAATATCACTATCACAGAGACTCAGTCACTTTTGTTTGGTTAAGCCTAGCCTTAATCTGTTATGCTCAAACTGATCCCTTTAAATAGGCTTATTGAAAATGTCTATAGTCTGATCCTCAGTGCTAAAAAACTTTATGCAAATATTTCCCTTCTCAACCTGGTCCCTGAGAAAGTGATGTCTGACATCAATGTGCTTTGTTCTCTTGTCCTAGATAGGATTTTTGGCCATGTTTAGAGAACTGATATTTTCACGTATCAAAGGTATTGTATCATTCAATACTCCAAAGTCCTTAAGCTATTGTTTGATCTAAAGAAATTGGGAGCAACAAGCTGCAACAACTACATATTAAGCCTTAGCAGTGGACAAAGCAACAAAAGTTCGCTTCTTGGTGCCCTAGGAAATCAGTGAAGAGCCAACAAAATGAGCCATTCCAGAAGTACTTTCTTGATGAGAGTTATTAGTAACTCAGCAGCTTCATCTTTGGACCTCAAAAACCTCACCCAGGTGTACCTTGAATAATCATCAACAACTACCAAAATGTACTTCTTTCCACTACGACTTTGAACCTTAACTGCACCACAGAGATCAACATGAATAAGTTCAATAAGCCTGGTGGTACTGACCTCATTATTGGATTTGAATGACCTCCTTGACTACTTCCTTTTTGCACAAGCTACACACACCTTGGCATTGGTGAAGTTGATCTTTGGCAGTTCTCGAACCAAATCCTTGGAAACAAGTTTATTCAGTAGAGAAGGACTGACATAAGCCAATTCTCTGTGCGACAGATCACTTGATTCATCCAATACTTTGAGACAAGTAGATTGTCTTCATTGGTTATTCTAAGATCAACCACATATACATTTCTACACCTTTTGGCTGTGAGGATTACTTTTTTAGTCAACAAATTAGTTATAGTGCACTTGTCGGATAGGAATTTCATCTCATTCCCTTTGTCACAAATTTGAGATATACTAAGGAGACTGTACTGTAAACCATGAACATAGTACACAGCTTTGATAGCTTTCTCAAAACACTTTCTAATTTTTCCAATTCCCATAATGTATCTTTTCTTACCATCACCAAACGACGCACTACCAACTTGAACTTCTTTCAAAGAGAGGAAGTTTTAGTCCTTCCAGGAATATGTTTGGAGCATCCACTATCCATGAACTATCATTAACTGCTTCCTCCAGACTGTTCCTGCACAAAGCTTATCTGTTAGTATTGGGAACCACTTCAGTCTGAGTTCTTAATAATGAGACAAAGGCATAATCAGAATTTTCTTGGTCCAAGAAAGTAGTTATTTGTTACTCCATTTTGATTTGGGACCTGGTCCCTCATTCACTATATTACTTTCAGAGTAATGAAAATGTTGTTTTCTCATAGTTCTTCTAAGAATTTCACAGCTGCCTTTTAAGTGACCATTTCTTCCACCGTGTAGCATAGCAAGTTATTGTCAATAAAAACATATATACTGTGAGGATTATACGGGAGTTCAATTTTGTTCACATAACCTAGTCCCCTTTTTTAATGTCCCCTATGGTTAGTCATATCCCCCAAGAGCTTGAATGAAGTAGTCCATTTCAAGGACTTATTCAGATCATCCTTGACCTTGACCAGGTCCTTCTCCAACACAACATTCCTTTCTAAGGCAAGCATCAACTTCAACTCAGAGTCTTTCAGTTTCTCCTCTAGGATAAGTTAAATTTCACTGATTTTACTCTTTATCTTAACAACAGAGCTAAACTCATTTTCTATCAAATTCAAAAGCTCATTTATCTCAGCTTCTAAAGCCAAAACTCACCTCTAAGTCAGATACTTGATTTGCTAAAATAATTTTTCATCTTGAGAAACATCAACACTGTTATTTAACAAATCTTTTTCAATAATCAGTTCACAAATGGAATCAATGGGAACACAACCAAGCTTTTTCAATTTCTTAGTAGAATAAAGATTCAAATTTTCCTTTAGATTAAGCAAAGTTACCTCTTCTTCTTCCTCATCACCAGATTGGGCCATGAATGCAAGCAAGTTATCAAAGATCTCATCATCATCTTTAATAGATAGAATAGAGGAGTTTTCAGGTTTGTTCAGTCTCTCTAAGTCACTGGAAGTGTTTCCCCAAAATCCTAGAGCTTTAACCATAATCCTGTTAGTTGCAGCCTTTGTCACGACCCAAGCCTAGGGCCTAGACATAACTGGTGGATGGGGAACCCGAAAGAATCCCAATAAAGCCTCATAGCATATCATTACACATCTTTGGTCATGGAAGTAATATAAAATAACATAAGAAAATATAACAAGGGGAAATTGGGACTAAGGGAAAAGGACTTATATTAAAATAGTTTTAATCTCATAAAAAAGTCAAAGATCAAGCATAATACACATCTTGTCCAACAACACCTCTAACATAGAACTTAGTCGGGTCCATGACAAGCAATCGGGCTCACCCTCATAGTCAAAACATACAAAAGGAAAGATAGTCCTTAACACATAGCATTGGAATGTAGACCAATGTCCCTGGAATGGAGGACTCACCAACTAGCTTGAATGGATACCAGTAGCCATGTAGAGGAGAGTGATGACCAAATGGAGCTCTGGTTCCTTCATGGTAAAATTGTGTAGGCATAGAGTATGTGTTAGTACGTTTGAATGTACTAAGTATGTGGGATGCAATGCGACAAGAGATAAGCTTCATGATCAACATGCATAACAATAAAAAATAGGCATGATATAATAATATGACATGTATGATCAATACATAAGTAAAACATGCTTAAGAAACTCATGCTCATATAGGATATCATTTGTGAAGAATAGACCAAGTGAACTACTTCCCAACTCCAAGGCACACTATTCCTTGAATGGTGATTGAGGCTTAAAACCCTCTCAACAAGGAATCCGAGGCTTGACACCCCCTCATAAAGGTGATTGAGACTTGGCACCCTCTCAACAAGGTGATTGAGGCTTGGTACCCCCTCAACAAGGCAACGAGGCTTGGCACCCTCTCGTCAAGCTGATTGAGACTTGGTACCCCCTCAATAAGGCAACCGAGGCTTGGCACCTCCTCATAAGGGTGATTGAGACTTGGCACCCTCTTAACAAGATGATTGAGACTTGGTACCCCCTCAAGAAGGCAATCAACTTACAACATCATAGATACTTTTCATGAATTCAACATATGTACAACATACTTTCATCATCATAAAGTCATCATATACCTACATTTCCTCTCATCATTATCTACCATATGCATTTCATATTTTCATCATCATTTAATCATCATATACTCATCATAACACTATTCAACTCATAAGACATGCATTGGACCTTCAATTGCTCAAGAAATCCTAGTCGGACATTTTATTAAACACTTGGGGGTGTGATGGGGGTAAAAGCCCATGAAATTTAGAGATGAAATCATGCAAGAAAATCTGTAGTAAAACCATCAATAAACACCTTGCAACACCCCCAAGACATTAACATCAAAACCCCTCATCAAATCCAACATTAGATCCAAGATTTTAGAGCTCAAAACATGCTAAAACAACCATACTTTCATGAACTAAAATCACTGTGTAGTAAATTTCTCAATATATATGACCCACATGTAAAATAACCTTCAACTCTTGAAAATATTAGTAAAAAGGAGGCTTAGGAACCATTGGTGAAAGTACCTAATGGTTCAACACCACATACTTTAGCTTTGGCGAAGTTCTTTCCTTAGATCCGGAAGAGATTTGGACGCTTGATTTTGGAGTGAAATATTAGTATAAGGGTTTGAGAGAGTATTTTATCAATACAATGAAGAACCTAAGGGTTTTGGGGCCTTGAATGAGCATAAAAACATCAATCCAGAACTTAGAATGGGTGGGAAAGGACCAAAATAACCTTCCTAAAAAGTTGTGTAACGACTATTACGGGACCTATTATAACCTGTAGGTAGCACTACGACTCATAAAACCCTTCACATGACCCCTAGGCTCAATTTAGAAGTCTTTGAAAACTGCTACGAGCTTGACCTACGAGTCGTACCCCGACCTACAACTCGTAATTGTGGGCTCGTAGTGCAACTCTGCACTTGTAGTCTTCAGTAAAATAGCCATAACTTTTACTCCGAACTCTAAATGAGGTGAAACAAAGTGCGTTGGAAAGCTAACTCAAAGGGATTTTATTTGACATATTGTGGGCCTCCCAGTTCTAAGTGTGCTAAAAGTTATGCTGGTTTGAAGTTGACCCTTGCATGAACCATCACCCAAAACTCAACTCATAGGGAAGTCTTGAACTCATTTAGGTACTAGGAGTCTCCCATGAACCTAATACAACTCCAAACTAACCAAATGAGGCTTGAAACATGGATACAAGAGCATGGAGTTACCAGTGTCATAATTCTCCCCCTTGGGAATATTCGTCCTCAAAGTGGAAGAAAAAGGCTTGAAAGGCTTGAATTAGAACATGAAACTTCCCTATAAGATCCATTGCATAGCTTACTAGTTGAAAATCATAATGTAGTTAAAATTCATGCTAAAATGTATTCAAATCATTCAAAACATCATTTTCAAAATCTTAACATAAGTGTAAAATCACTATGTATTTGCCAACTTAAACATGAATGACATTGGGGCTGAAACATACGACTTAGAATCATAGAAAGGACTTGACGTGTTATCATAAGCATGAATAGAATGAAAGAAATATGGATAGTGCTTCTCCATGCCCGTACTGGCTTCCCTAGAGACATATACAAATAAACAAGTCGTCTAAAAAGGGCCTCAATGAACACAGCATCATTATCATTCAACTTCTCCATTCACCCAATCACAACTCCACTTGGACCTTCTCCTAAGTCAACTCTTCCATCATAACACCCACAACTTCAAGGAGTTCTATAGAACTAGAGTCACCAACACATCCCATCAACCGAGAAGCATAAAAAACCAGATAAACCATGACCATAGGCAATTCCTATCCAAATTCAACCTTACCAACTCCCACTATACTCTAAAAGTGCTCACAACCACAACTCCTTGTAAACCTTAACTAGACCAATTCCACTTGTTGCCACGAACCACCATCTCCCACTTGGGAGACAACCCCCGCTCTACCCTCTCCACCCAAAGCTTCTAACCCTAATAAGACAAGATCAAGGCCTTGCTTAAACTAGACCTCCTCAACCAAAGAAGATTTGGGTCCACCAAGAACACTACACTACCTTTCTCAACTTCCCTCAACCTACTTCCAATCTAACCAACCGATGGATCCCACTAGTCTTCTCTTTGCCAGCATTATCCACATATGCTAAGCTACCCATGGGCACTCTACTTAGAGCACCAACCACAACACTAGCCTTATTGGAAAAACTAATGCACACTCATATTATAACCCTTAAAGAATTCTAACCACCTTCTTGCTATCCTCAATGCACATTTCCCATATTTAGCAAACAATCTCTCATCCTCCAAGACTTGAAACACTACCCGCAAATGATTCACAAGCTCTAAACAAATCAATACCTCATCACTAAAGGTCACCATAATCATATCAAGGTAGGGTTTTAAGACCCTATGCTAGGGGCCCATAAACATAGCCAATGCATAAATCAGTCGAACAACTCCACCAATACTAATAATGCTCACTTAAGGACAAGCTCAAAATGAAGATCAACCTTAGTGAAGTGAATAACCCATTGTAGTTGACCAAATAGATCAACCATCCTGATCATATTACAACTTCACGGGTTCTACACTCATTGAAACCATGCTAAGCAAGTAGCCCAAACTACCCCAAGACCTCCAACACATCAAGCTAAGTTCAACCAAGATGACAAGACAAGACTCTATACAATAAGAACATGGGGCAACCTTTAAAGAACAATCAAACCTTAAGACAAGAATGGACCTACCTCTTTTGCTACCACTTGACAATCTACAACTCAAATACCGGTTCATTAGGGAGTCGGAATCTAACTCTACGGATCCTACCGTCCATGAATACACAATATGCATGCAACTATTCTATTCCAAGTATAACATCAAAACCACCACACCATCTCCAACAAGTCATAAGACAAGACCTAATACAATATGAACATAGATCAACACTTATGGACTTTCTAGAAACCATATACTCAACCAAGAGTTAAACACCAAAGGTTCACATCACCATTCGGGACACACAAGAAGCCCACTAGCCAACAAAAGTAATAATGAAAGGAATAGCGAAACCTGGATCCATCAAAATAAAAACCTTCAACTTACCTTCCTTCGCCTTCCTCTTTGAAATGGCATGATCAACTAGAAGAGCAAAGAACATTCGTTAGAAGGGAAGGCCCTATCTCACTTCTAAAGCATGACATAGACCATGAAAAGGAAAAACATTTCCTAAAACGTCTCACAGCCTCCTACTCATAGTTATGGTACATAACACAATCATGAATAAGACTCTAACCGACAAAGTGTGTTGGACCCCAAGGATCTAACAATCTATTGCTCTGTACCACCTTTATCACGACCCAAGCCTAGGAACTAGATGTGACCAGCGGATGGAGAACCCGAAGGAACCCTAAAAAAGCCTCATAGTATATCATTACACATCCTTGGTCGCGGAAGCAATATAAAACAACATAAGAAACAATAACAAGGGGAAATTAGGACAAAGGGAAAAAGACATATTAAAATAGTTTGAATATCATAAGTGAGTCAAAGCTCAAGCATAATACACATCTTGTCCAACAACGCCTCAAACATAGAACTTAGCAGGGGCCAAGACAAGCAATCGGGCTCACCCTCATAGTTAAAACATACAAAAGGAAAGATGGTCTTTAATACATAGCATAGGAATGTAGACCAATATCCCCAGAATGGAGGACTCACCAACTAGCTTGAATGGATACCACTAGCCACGTGGATGAGGATGATGGCCAAATGGAGATCTGATTCCTACATGGTAACATTATGTAGGAATAGAGTATGCATTAGTACATCTGAATGTACTAAGTATGTGGGATGCAACGCGATAAGAGATAAGCTTCATAATCAACATGCACAACAATAGATAATAGGCATGATATAGCAATATAACATGTATAATCAATGCATAAGTAAAACATGCTTAGTAACTCATGCTCATATAGGATATCATTTGTGAAGGAGACACTAAGCTAGATTTCCAAATGTATAACCCTTGGGTAGGTTAGTGATGATGCCGCCCCATCACTTAGGTGGATGAGTACTAACCCTTATCTAGGTTGGAGATAATATCGCCTGATCACCCTGGTGGAGAAGTACAAGCCCTTCCCTAGGTTGATGGGTACGAATCCCCATCTAGGTTTGTGATGAGGTCGCCCCATCACTAGGTGGAGAAGTATAAACCCTTCCCCAAGTTGATGAGTACGAACCCCCATCTAGGTTATCTGGGTTCTTAGTCCCCCCAAAGTGGGCATGGTCTAATGCAATACTTTATATAGAATTTATCATGTACATAAGCTCATTTCATCATCATGCAATCATTCATATCATATCTCATGCTTTGTACCTTCAACTCCTCAAGAAACCACATCTGGACATTTTATCAAACACTTAGAGGGTGTGTAATGGTAGTATAAAACCATGAAATATAAAGATGAAATCATGCAACAAAATCCATTGTAAAACCATCAATCAACACCTTGTAACACCCTCAAGACATACATCAAAACCCCTTATCAAATCTTACAATAGAACTAAGATATATAGCCTAAAACATAGCAAAACAGCTACAACTTTACATAGATTTAACATAGTGTGTAGTGAATACTCATAATAATTAAGACACATGTGTAAATAAACTTTAAATCATGAAATTTGAGTAAGAGGAGGCTTGGGTATCATCACCATCAATCACCTTATGATCCTTTCTTTTGGTAAGATAAGTCATGTCAACAACATCAATTTGTTCATCATTATGAGTTGATTTCAAAGCCAAGGTCTTATCTTTCATGACCCAAGCCTAGGGCCTAGATGTGACACGGCTTAAGAGGAACCTGAAGGGACCCCAAGCAAGCCTCATACAGCATCATTATGTATCCTTGGTCGCGGAAGCAATAATCAAGCATCAAAGATAAAAGAATGGAGTAAACTGGGGCTAAGGGAAAAGTTTGGACAATATCATTGTCAAAAGACAACAGCTAAACTCGTATCATAGATACTTAACATTTCAAACAAATACCATTACTATATAGATAAAAGCGGGGGCCAAGATAAACTAACCGATCTCACCCTCATAGTCAAAATAGACAATAAAGAAGAGTGTCTCAATACATAATAGGAGAAACATAGACTAAAGTTCCCGAAGTAGAGGACTCACCAGCTAGTTTGAATAACACCGAACTAGCCACGTGGAGGAGGATGATCAAATTGGGCACCGGTTCCTACATGGTGACATCATGTAGGCATAGAGTATGCATTAGTGCATTGGAATGTACTAAGTATGTAGGATGCAGTGCAACAAGAAATAGGCATCATAACCAAAGTACATAACAATAGGCAATAGGAATAATATAACAATATGGCATGTATGATCAATGCATAAGTAAAACACGCTTAAGTAAGTCATGCTCATATAGGATATCATATGTGTATAAGAGACCAAGTTATATTTTCAAATGTACAACCCTTTGGTAGGTAGATGAGTACTAACCCTCATCTAGGTTGGTAATAATGCCACCCCATCACCATGGTGGAAAAGTACAAACCCTTCCCTATGTTGATGAGTACGAACCCCTATTTAAGTTAGTGATGATGCCACCTCATCACCAAGTAGAGAAGTATAAACCTTTCCCCAGGTTTATGAGTACGAACCCCCATCTAGGTTATTTAGGTTCTTAGTCCCCCCGAATTGGTAATGGTCTAATGCAATACTTTATATAGAATTTATCATGTACATAAGCTTATTTAATCATCATATAATCATCCATATCATATCTCATCGTTTGGACCTTCAACTCCTCAAGAAACCATATCCAGACATTTTATCAAACACTTAGAGAGTGTGTAATGCTAGTATAAAACCATGAAATATAATGATGAAATCATGCAAGAAAATCCATTGTAAATCCAACAATCAACACCTTACAATAACCTCAAGAAATATACATCAAAATCCCTTATCAAATCTTACAATAAAATAAAGATTTATAGCTCAAAACATTGCAAAACCGTCACAACTTTACATAGCTTTAACATACTGTGCAGTGGATTTCATAATCATCATGACCCATTTGTAAATCAACTTTAAATCATGAAATTTGAGTAATAGGCTTGGATATCATGGGTTAAAGGAACCCATGAAAGAAATCCACATACCTTAGCTTGGAGATGGAGACTTGAAGCTTGAAGAAGAACCTTGAAGGAGACACTTAACTTAGGATGAGGGTTTGGGACTTGAGTGTAGGGAGCGAAAATATGACTTAGTGTTTAGTGAGTATTAGGAAGTGTTTAGGATGATATGAGGGTGAAATTTGGCTAAGTGTAGGTAAATCCATGTCGCAGGACCGAGCTAAAAAAAATAAGTCCCTAAATGTACTGGGGCGCATCGCGAGGACAACACGGAAACCCCACTAGAATTTGCATTCTTGGAATTTTATAATTTCTAATCTTTCGCTCTTAAATCGGGGTTAGACCCTCTTTCACCTAATTTGGACCCCCTGAACAAGAATATGAAGTTGGATTTTAGAAATAGCAAATGAATTTTGAGATATATAAAATCTAAAATTTTGGGCATTTTGAGGCACATTTTTCGGCACTTTTTTGGGTCATATCATTATCCTTCTTGCCCTCTCTCTTGGCAGTATCATGTTTCTTGTTCAACACATGAGCTTGAAGAATACCAATGAGGGAATCCATAGTTTCTTCAGATTTTTGGCTTCCATTATAGCATCGACCTTGCTTTCATAGGATTTTGGAAGTACCCTGATAACCTTTCTCACTTCCTTTCTCTGACTTATTGGTTGACCAAAACACTTAACTCATTGGTTATAGCTGAGAACCTGGCCTGCATATCATACATGGATTTACCTTTCATCATTATGAAGTCTTTATATTGAGAGGTAAGCATATCCACCTTGGATTTTATCTGTTGCTTAGTGCCCTCGTGAGCATTTTTAAGGAAATACCATATCTTTTTTTTTTCGATTCACAGGCTAAAATTCTATTGTATTCCTTAGCTCTAACACCACACACAATCAGCTTCTTTGCCTTATAGTTCTTTTCGATCTTTTTCTTGTCTGCCTCTGAATATTATTGTCTGGTTTTGGGAACCAACCTTATTGTGTCCCCTTCCTTAACTTCGGCGGTAGGAATATATGGTTCATCAAGAACGATGTCCCACAACTCACTGTCCTCAGCCATAATGAAGTTGTGCATACAACTCTTCCACCATCCATAAAACTGGCCATTGAATCTTGGAGGTCTAGTGGATGATTGTCCTTCTTCTAGATTTAGTAGAGCAACCATATTTTCAGAAAATCTCTAGGTGTGAATAGTTTAGAGATCCCTACTCTGATACACTTGTAGAGAAAATAAGTGTCCACAACAGTACGGGATCAGGTCCTTGAAGTAATATCAATAGAAACTAAATAAAGAAGAAAAATAAGGAGATCAACATAGAGACTTACGTGGAAAAAATCCTTGCTCAAGGGAAGAACAACCACGACCTGTCCAACAGGATTTCCAACACCAAAAATCTACTAAATAAATGAGCAAAGTAGCCAAATACAACACACACGGTTTATTTGTCTCACTCTCTTACCATTCCCACTTGTAACCCCAATTACAAGTTATAAGAAACAAAACCCAACACTAGTCTTCACTCTCACCTTCTAGATGAAGTTAGACTATTACACTGAAACACCTCAAGGCCTAAACACACCAACAAGGTCTACAACCTTCAACCAAAATGAAAAGTAATGATCAAATTTCCTTTATAGAATAGGAAGTGATCTTAAAATGTTACAACATGACATAACAACATACATAAAAGAAAACTATAGACATCTTCTATCAGGTCCCTCGAACATATATGTTGTATCTTTTCAATAGGAGCCAAAAGAGAACTTTTAGAGCAATGTGAATATTCACTTTGTGATTTTCCAAAAGTTATCTTTGTTCCTTGTACAAGCTCCTTTTATATTGCAATAGAGGACATCTAATGAACCACTTGTCCTCCAGTACGACGAAGGTGATATTTCACTAACCAAGACAATTTTAACAGCTATATCCCACTTACCCCTCCACATTTCAACCTGATCATCGACCTGGTCCTCGAATCAGTTTGTTAATTATCAAAACATTTACTTAACAATATAGGAGGAAAGCCTCCATGTACTTGCCTAGTATGGAATGTTCTTGTAACACCCCACACCTTACAATACTAGTACAATTCAAGGGAAACATGACATGAAAGGGGCAATTTGACTCCAAATTTTAAAAGTGCTTGAATCTCGTGTTAATGGGCTATATGTGTGTCTAACGGTTAAAGGGGATCAAGGGTATACATGTTTTGTGTTGAATTAAGGAACTTATGACCTCAAAATGAAGTGA